>CAODLS010936522.1:0-11045 GCA_948243855.1 Flueggea neowawraea | reverse complement strand
TTCTGCTGGATAGAAGATTGGTCGGAGAGCTTGTGATTCTTGCGAAACTCAACAGTTACGAACTCTCCGAAGTGGCGCTTGTAGTCTTCGTTCCCTATATGCTTCTTTATCGCCTTCAATAGGTGACGATACGTCGTCGTTCCTCCTCCGCTCATTTCGATCGATCCGATCAATGGATTCGAGTGTAAAAGAGGAGCCGAAGGAATTGTGCAGAGCGACCGGGAGCCGACAGGTGAGAATTGAGTGAGAAGAAAAGAGGTTTGTGTTTGGGCTTTTCTAATGATATGTGAGGCCCAATTTGAACTTTCAGGCCAGAATAAATGTGTGAACGCACCGTTTCCGCCATCCTATTTGTCTTGTTTTTGTCTCCACTTTCTATCGATTCTCTAACGTCTAGCTTGAGCTGAATCAGATCTCTCTCTCTCTTTCTGGTCAGTGGCAGGTGCGAGACGACACGTCCCAGAGGCCAAGAAAAGCCGCGCTACCTCCTGCTCAGGAGGTATTAGATTAGTTTTGGAATTTTTTTCTTTTTCTTCATTTTTAGACCCTGTTTGTTTCCCAAGAAAACGCGGGAAAATGATGACGACTAATGATAGTTCTTTTTGTAAATTTTGCAGAATATAGAGAAATTGGAGAAGGTGATGAACGAGGGGAATTTCTATGGAGCTCAACAGATGTATAAGTCTATCAGCGCCAGGTATTGTTATAAATTCGATTGGAAACTCGCGTCAAACGGTAATATGAAGGTGGTTTCGATGATTGACTTATGTGTGTGTGTGTGTTGGAAATTCTTTTTTTGGGTTGGTTTTAGATATGTCTCTGCTCAGAGATATTCTGAAGCTTTGGATATTTTTCATTCTGGTGCGTGTCTCCAACTCCAAAATGGGCAGGTAAATTTTGTTTCCGTGTTTTTTTTTTGGTTGTGATTTTAAATGTCATGAATGATCTGTTTGGTGTAGATGAGGACTTTAGTATGCTTCTGGGATATATTAATATAAAACATTATAATGTTAGACTGAATAACGTAATCTTGAAGTTGGATGGTTGATGGGCTGATTCTAGTGGATGAAGCAGGGTAGTAACATTATATTGATTACATAATTTTTTAGGTTACTTGTGGATCAGAGCTCGCTGTGCTGTTCGTGGAGACCCTTGTTAAAGGAAAAGTTCCTTACGATGATGATGTGCTTGGTCAGTTCAGTTGTCATGTTTTTATTTGTAATGATGCTCGTCAGCTCTACGCTTTAACCTTTTAAAGTGTTTGTAAATGTTATACTTTTTCAGTAATGTGTTAGTAGTGACAACTTAAGTGTGAGCGTTGAATGTGCATTTGTGATGGGAAACATCTGTCTTTCTATTCTGTGCTTGATATATTGCATGTTTCCATAGACACGGCTTCTTTGAATATAATTCTTTTGGTTTCTGTTTATTTGTGATTATGATGAGATATCTATCTTAGACCGTGTCCGGAAAATCTACAAATTGTTTCCTCAAATTCCTCTGCCACAACGTCTTGCTGATGATGATGATATGCAACAACTTGCCGAAGCCATTGGTGCTGCAAAAATGCGTGTAGAATTTTGCATGTCATTTTTGAAAGCTGCTATTAAGTGAGATATTCAATCCTTTTTTTATTCTTTTTCTAACCTATCTTTATGTTGATGTTGTCTTTTTTCTAGTTTGGATGATTGCCGGGACCAATGTTGGAATTTTCTCTTAGTTTTCTGAAGGCACATGTTAATACTGCCAATACGCAATCTTTCATTAATGTCTTATATTATTTCTCAGGTTCCATGGGTAAAACCTATTTATAGGAATAGTAGAAAAGGGAGTCTTTTTAAAAACCATCCACGTTGATCCATCGAACATAATTCTTTGGCTAGTGGAAGCAGTTTATCTTGCAAGTTTATTTACAAGATGGTTATTTTTCAGCAATTGGTTAGATTCCCACATTACTCATATAACAAAAGTATGGGATCACATCTTGAATGAATTAAGCTTGGAGAATTAACCAAGTGGAAAAATAAATGGAGTAGTAGATAGATGCAATGTAATAGAGGGTATAATTTAAAGCAGTTTTTCAATGGTCATTTGGGATGCACTTATTGTGTATTTAGACCATATGTTTCTTTTAGAATAAAAGTGAAACTTGACTGTGATGTGGCACATTAGTTCCTTTTTGAATTTCTTTTTTTTTCCCCTTCAGGTGGTCTGCAGAGTTTGGCGCTCCTAGGAATGGATTTCCTCAGCTGCATACTATGCTAGCAGAATATGTATATTCTGAATCGCCAGAAGTGGTAGGTCTGGCAGTGATATTTAATTGCGAATTGAAAATTGTTAGATGATGCAATTTTCACCTCTCAGGGTTCTGATTCCCATATTGCAGGTTGTTTGCTAAAATAAGATGCTAAAAAGTGAAAACACTAGAAAAATTGTAATAAATAAAAATAAGTGAACAAAAAATGTGTATGAAGCCAGCCATAGTTCTGTAATTTGCATTGGGACTACTGTAAATGTTTAATAGGGAACTTGTTTATATGTGCAGTTCTTTTGTTTTTCCTCGTTGGTATTTTTTTTCCCTAGTCCTTAAAGTATACTCTCCTTGCACCATTTTTTTCTGTGGCGAGACACAAGACATTATACTACATAACCTTTTGATTTATTTGCAGAGCATGACTAGAGTATCATATTATTTTGTTAGAGGTGATGATCCAAAGAAGTTTGCTTCCACTTTAGTCAATTTTATGGAAAAGGTTAGTTTTTTCAAATTCAGTAACAAGTTTGGGAATCTTATTTGGTTTATTGGATGCTATTTTAATTGTTGTATATCTTCCAAACAAACATGCAGTGTTACCCAGGAGAAGATGATCTGGCTATTGAAAGAGCAGTTTTAATGTAGGCTTGCTTTTTGCTGAGATCATTTACCTGTTATTTACTGTTCTTGTTGTTGGATTGTTCAACATGCTAACTTGCCAGGCGAAGTTCCTATCTTCTTGTAGGTATTTATCTATGGGTAACCGAGAGATGCTAATTTGCTGATGGATGAAATAAAGAGAAAAATTGATGCCAAGGAGCTTGAACTTCCCCAATCAGATTTGATTCAATACATGGATCGCCTTCTACTAACGTCAGTTTTTTGTTTTCTTCTTTTCCCTCTGATTTAGTCAACATATAAAGTATCAATTGTTAACACAGTTTGATATTTGAGGTGGTGCATTTCATAGCAGCATATAAGTCTCTCAATTTGATTGACCAGTTACCACAAAATGAATAGAATTGCTGAGCTTGTTCTTTTGAGGGAAGAAATTAAGAAAAAAAGAATTAATAACCAGAATGTAGTTCTTGTATCATTAGATTGCTGTGATTGAACTATCGGAAAAATTAGCACTAAACCTTGATCTTCGTTTGCTTGTTAGATGAAAGATTCTATTATTTTGACATGTCTGCTTCGGGATCTGACACAGGTTGCAGAGAGATGCTTTACCACTTTTTAATAAGTTGAAAGCTAATTATAAACCAAGTCTAGACAGGGAACCTGCCTTTAACGAGGTATGCAATTTTTGTGGGCTAGTCAACCTGTTTTTTTCCCTTTGTTTCTGGTTAGATTTTTATGTTGCCTTAATTTACCTTCCCTCCTTTTTGCTTTATAGTTTTCTATTAGCTGCAAATTTTAGTTTCTTACTCTCATTGGCTTTTGAGTTGATGTTGATGCATGTATGAATTCTAACATGATCATGTTCAGTTGCTAGATGAAATTGCAGAGAAGTTCTATGGAGTACAACGTAGAAACCCCCTACAAGGGATGTTTGGAGACATTTTCAAGGTAATGTTTTTGATATCTTTGAGCTTCTGTACTGCCTAATTGTGCTTTTCAAGGACCAACAATGCTATATGAGAGACTAACGTTCTTCTCTTAACATTCATTTCAATATTTCTAAAACGAGTGAAGAAGTTATTGATATAATATGTATTTTCCATTATTGTTGATTACTGAAATTGTCATATATTAAACTTTGCAGATGATGGCTTAACGGCCCGGAGGAAATGAGTTGCTTTGATTGGTTAGTAAATCCTGTGTTTTTCCCCCTTAACTGGAGAAATTGATTTTCTTTACTCCAGTATTCACTCTTTACAAGAAATGTCAATTGTAGTATTATTTTCTTTGGAATGCTATGAATTGCGTTTGTAACGAACAAAAAGTTGTCCTTGTTCTTACAGCCTGCCTCAACACAGGCTTGCTAATGCTATTAAAAAAAAAATCTCATTTGACGTCTTGTATTAATGGAGTCGCTTTTAACAGGAAGAAATTGAGAATTTATTTAGAGGAATTACATTAGTGTTCTTGAGGTTTGATGTATTCTCATTTGAGCAGGAAAAAGGAGTTGTTTTTGCCATACAAAACACATTCATCAAAAACAGCAAACACATTCAATCAAAGAAACCATCAAATTTTCCCTGAGAACTCGCATTGGTATCACTGAGTTCCAAGTTATAAAAATCCATAGACTTTCCCTTAAACAACGGCCCAGCATGCCACTTCCCATGCTCCAACTTCACAAACTTCGGACCACAGAACCTAAAAACCTTAGCTTCCTCCACAATCGCAGGCACATAAAGGTGCCCGCAACAAGACTTCACAATGCCGTCGTTTTGCTTCTCCACTATGGATGGTTTGGCTACTCCGAGGTACCATACACCGCCTCCGATGGCACCAATGCACTGGGTCACACTGGCGTGGTGCGTAATTGTGGAGAACCCAAGCGGCCTATCCTCCAGGTGCATGATATAAAATCTCGGCGTCCCTCTGGTTAGGTCTAGTTGGCCATCGTCGGGCCTGAACTCGTGGCCGTCCGGTGTTGGTTCTATGACTTGGCCGTACTCTTTGAAGCTATCCGACGTCGCTTCGATTGGTTTCAGGAATTTTGTTTCTGCACCTTCCATTTTTTGTACACCTTTCGTGGTTGACGAAACTACAGAATGTGGTCCGGTTTAAATAAACCTTTCGGTTCTTATCGGTTCGATATAGGCTACTACGACATCGTTTTCGTCAAACTACATGTTTTGTTGTGGTCAAGCGACATGTCGTTTTGGTGCGTTGTAGGAAGACACGGCGTCGTTTCTTCAACTTCATTTCTGTGGATGCTAACATTACCTGGCAAAGTCACAGCTGATGAAAAACCCAAAACCCTGATCCGCCATGGAAGCACCACCACCGCCACCACACGTCAACAACCCCTCAGCCTCCGGTTCAGAACAAGAGTTAGTTAAAAACTTGACGCAATGCCTAATTTCTGCAGACCTCTCACCGGAAACTCTGAAACCATACATAAGCCCACTCGCTACAAACCCTAACCTTCTCGTCTCAATCCTCTCTTCAAAAACCTATTCCACAAACCGGCACTTCTTCTCTCCTTCTTCAAGTGGGCCCATCACCATCTCCCCTCCGTCATCGCTGCCGCCTCTCATCTCCCCCTCCTCTCCCTTCTCCCCTCTCTCCTCTCCCATGGAAAATTCACCGACGCCAAGTCCCTTCTTACCTCCTCCATAGCCTCTGATAAGTCCCACTCCCTCCACCGCCTCCTCCTCTACCCTGACAACGGAGTTAGGGTCTCCAGGAAGCTCCTTGACACCTCCATTAGTTCTTACGTGGCTTCTGGTAAGCCCCACTTGGCTGCTCAGATTTTCTCCAAGATGAAGAAGTTGGGGTTTAAGCCAAATTTGCTTACTTGCAATACGCTGCTTAATGCACTTGTGAAGTACCCTTCTTCCCATTCGGTTTCATTATCTGAATCTGTGTTTACTGATGCTGTTAAGCTTGGAGTTGTTGTTAATACTAATAGTTTTAATATTTTGATTTATGGTCATTGTTTGGAGGGGAAGTTGGCTGAGGCGAAAGAGGTTTTGGGAAAAATGGAGGAGTTTGGTTGTTTGCCTGATAATGTTTCGTATAATACAATTTTGGATGCAATGTGTAAGAAAGGGAGGATGAATGAGGCTAGAGATTTGTTGTTGGATATGAAGAGTAAAGGGTTGTTGCCGAATCGGCTTACATTTAATATATTGATTTGCGGGTATTGTAAGTTGGGGTGGTTGAAGGATGCGGCCAAGTTGATGGAGTTGATGGCGCAGAATAATGTGTTGCCTGATGTACGAAGTTATAATATGTTGATCAGTGGATTGTGTAAGGAGGGGAGAATGGAGGAGGCATTCCGGTTGATGGATGAGATGCAGAATTTGAAGTTGTTGCCTGATGTTGTTACTTATAATACATTGATTAATGGGTGTTTTGAGTGGGCCGGAAGTGAAGAGGCTTTAGGTTGGTTGAGGCAATGGAAGATAAGGGGGTGAAGCCGAACGCAGTTATGCACAATACAATCATCAAATGGTTTGTGAAGGAAGGGAGGATGGATGAAGGAAGTAAAGCTGTTAAGAAGATGGAAGAAAGTGGGTTCTCACCTGACACCATTACTTATAATACTTTGATTAATGGACATTGTAGAGCAGAGAGGATAGATGAAGCATTCAGAATGATTGATGAAATGGCAAGGAAAGGTCTGAAAATGAGTAATGTAACGCTTAATACTGTTCTTCGTACACTTTGTCAGGAGAAGAAGCTCGATGAGGCATATAATTTGCTCAGTAGTGCCATCAGGCGAGGTTATTTTGTTGATGAGGTCAGCTATGGGATTTTGATTGTAGGGTATTTTAAGGATGACAAGCCAGGCCTAGCATTGAAGTTGTGGGAGGAAATGAAGGAGAAAGCAATTATTCCGACTATTGCAACTTATAATTCTATAATTGGAGGATTATGCCAGTCTGGGAAAACTGATCAAGCAATAAACAAGCTCAATGAGCTTCTAGAGGCTGGTTTAATCCCAGATGAAACTACCTATAATTCAATTATGAATGGATATTGCCGGGAGGGCCAAGTTGAGAAAGCATTTCAGTTTCACAATAAAATGGTTGAAAATGCATTCAAGCCGGATATATATACCTGCAACATTCTTTTGCATGGGCTTTGTCGAGAAGGAATGCTTGACAAGGCTCTTAAGCTCTTCAACATGTGGATTTCAAAAGGCAAATTTCTTGATGTGGTTACTTATAACACAATAATTTCAAGCCTTTGCAAAGAAGGCAGAACAGAGGAAGCATTTGATCTTCTTGCAAAGATGGAAGAGAAGAAACTAGAACCTGATTGCTACACATACAATGCAATTTTCCAGTGCACTTACTGATGCAGGCAGGATTAATGATGCTGCGGAATTCATGTCAAAAATGGTGGAAAATGGAAAACTGCAAGATCAGTCCTTAAAATCGAATGGAGAGCAACTTGTGGAAACAAAGAAGGTATTTCTGGAATCAGATCCAAATTCTATTGCATGTTCAGAGCAGATTGATGAGCTATGTAGTCGAGGGAGACACAGAGATGCTATGCAAATTTTCCTTGAATCAAAAGAGAAGGGCATTGGTTTATGTAAATCTACCTATATTAATTTGATGAATGGACTTGTGAAGAGACGAAAAAGCATATCAAAGGCTGTGCCATCATAGTATTTGGGGTTGTTTTGCGTAGATTCGTAGAGACTGGTTGGTCTCCCAGTAGTGCATTGATTCAAAATGGCAGTCAAATCTGGCATTTCGAGAGGGTAAGATTCCTGCACATTGATATTCTCGGCTGAGTGCATGTTAAGTTTAAATTTGAGTAGCCTTTGCAGTGTTAATGTTGAGTTCAGAAGTCATTGTTGGTCCATTTTTTTTGTGACCATGAAATGTGACGAATGGATGAAACAAAGAGAATGTAGCTTATGGAAAAGCTTCTCTGTTATGGGATTGTCTCAGTCTGATTTGTCGATGCTGGGGAGATGCATGATAGGGCTGAAACATTGATTCATTCAAGACGAGTCCATTACTGCGAGATTCTTGGAAAATGGTGGAGTTTCCAAGAATTCAAGTTTTGTAGCCAGAACATGTTTCTTTATTTGAAATGATCCAAAGGGATGCGAGTCCGTTGGAACTCTGAGAAAGCCGTGAGCCTACCGGAAGTGGCGACAGAAGGAGGGATACATGCAAGAAATAAATTTAAGAGATACAGATACAGTTTCCTGTCAGTAAGATTTTGTCGTTTTGAATTGTTTTTCTATGACCTAGTATATCAACCTTCCTGTCTCATGATATGCACATTCCTTCAATTGAATCAAGATTCTTTAGTGCATTGACAGAATCTGATTACTGGATATGCTAATACAATTGCTTGAACTGTAAACAAAGTTGACGGAATCATATTTTGAGTCTCAGGACGTAATTTTATACAGACTTGTTTGATTCAATCTTATTTTGTTCGGCTTCGGTGCTGCTTTGGTAAGTTTACCTCTTTGTCAGTTGGAATTCTGGCCTGAGAGTTGAAACTTGGAACGGTCATGCATACTTGAGACTTGTTGGAGTCAACTCTGGAAAATTTTCTTCCACAATTTCCCACCCATTTCACCAAGTACTTCAGATTTTAGACAATGTCTTTTGTTCCTCTGGAAGGGTTAAATGTGCTGATTTCTATTCTATTTTTAAGCAGAATGAAGCTTAAAACAACTCTGAATGTGTAGGAATATGTCAAAGAGCATAAACATACCTACCTTTCTTTGTTTTAGTAGCTACAAAGTCAGCAATTACAACTCTTCCCCAGAAGGGTCACACTCACACATACTTTAGAGTGAATATCTTTCTTATAAGTGACTCAATGGGTTTCAGCACCTTTTTTTCATAATCTCACATTTGGAGAATCTTTAAACTTTTATTGTTAGCCATGCCCCATCTTGACACTGACTTGTGAATTGTGACTGCAGTCATTTCCTATTTTAATTATAAGGTTTTGATACAACACCATCAAATTCCAAATCCACATATTTTGTTTCACACCAACTATTTCCACTATCCTCACCTTAATAAAAGTATATCATGGATAGATCAACATTTAGCATGTTCTCGACATATAGTATAAAACTTTCAAACAAACTTTCCTTTGATTGTACAAATTTGATTATGGTTCGGGCATAATTTTTTTTTTATTTTATATATAGCATATTTTAACTCTAAAAAACATGTTTTTCTCTATATTTTCATCATGTAATCTACAGATCTGCAATTTACTTCTACTTAATCCACTAAAAACAAACTCTTATTTGTATTATTGAAAAGTATATTTGCAATCTGTAGGAATGGTTTCGTTAATTTGATTTGAACAGAGGTAAGTATGTACTCGAACCATATTTTCCCATGGAGAAAACAAAAATTAGATTTCACCACTCAAGCTACAAATGATTTCACTATCTGCAACTGGAAGAAAATAAACCCCAAAAAACAAACTGCAAGTAGGAAACCAGACCAGACCGTTATGGCCTCCAAATGGTGTCTATACATTTTATTGACCCTCGTAAGTTGGGTTAGGAGAAGTGGTTTCCAACCTTGACTTGACTAAATATGTCATACAAAGTAGAACTTTTTTTTTTTTTTTTTGTGCAATTACAAAGCAGTACCTTCTTACATTTCACATTTTATAGCAAAAACAGCATTTAAAGACTTGGAATAACTAAGATTTACGTTATTTGTCTTTTTTTAATCAAGAAACATGACTCATTTATGCGTCTACAATGAAATGAAGTGTCAACAAAGTCAAAGACTGGAAGTTTTCGAGTAGATAACTGTGTGTTCAGTTTTTTCTTCTTATCACTACAACAGTTGATTTACAAAATTCTACACCAAGAAGAATTCTGATTTAATTTAATTTCCAAGAAACAATCTTCATGATTTTTTTTCTTCTACATTGGAGAATTTCAGTTCAGTGCCCACTAACTATCTTGAGTTCAACATCTAGACCCAAAGTTTAATCATTGATAGCAACTCTAAGACAGCTTAATGGCCAAAACATATCCACACATAACTGCAGAATCCATTTGTTGTTAAAATAGAATTCTTCATTTTCTTCTTTTTCTAAGAAAGTTCAGTTTTAAATGTCTACTTGAAAGTTGAAATTAATAGCTAAGAAACTGTGTGTGCGTACCTCTAAACTTATCCATCTAACCAAAATCGTGTGGACTTTAATTCTGATTAGAACCGTAATGGTTACCAGTTTGCAAAACAAGGCAATTACAACTGGTATCAATATTTTCATAATAAATATTTTTTCTATATTCGAATTCTAACATTTTCATGGAAAAAAAATTAAATCTGCTCAAGATTACAATATCTCAAAACAAAAGATTAATTTGGTTAAAGATTAATTTGGTCATTTGGCTGGCATTGATTCATACAAATGCAAGATTCTTGTTAACTTTATTGATTGAAAAGAGATTATGAATGCTTAGTCTTGTCTCTTAATCCCATCGTTAGGCTTTTTAATCTTAAGCAAGATTGAAGAATATGCTTAATGTCTTCTTTTGAGACATAACTACTAACTAGTCGTCTTTATTAAAATTATGAAATAAAGACAAAGGTGATATGGAATTCAAAGCAAAACATTGGTGTTGTATACCTAATCAAGAATATTCTACATTTGCATTGTCTTGCATGTTTCTAGATGGAAGAGAATGAAGAGAGCTTCTCTCGTTTGGGAATTAGCATGTTTCAACGTATTTAGCATAGTCATGCTAAAAAAAAAGAATTAGAATATTACAGAATGTTTTTTCCTCTTTAAAGTTGCGACTTTTTTTTATTTAAAAAAAGTCGCTTCACGTATCTTTATTATTTTCCTTAAATATATATATTTTTTTATTTAAGGAGTGTTTAGTTTTGCTGGATTGAATGATGAATAGTAGAAACAAATTGTAGATTGATAAAATACATAGCAAAAAAGTATTGAGAACGCGTTTTCCAACAAAAAATGCACCGTTTTAGCTAAATTTTGACTCCCCTGGGGATATGATTTAGCATTAAACCTTATAATTTCAACGCTTTTCAAATTTTGTTTCAAACACATGAAAATTCCTGTTTCCAGACTCCAATAATTCTCTTCCATAATGTATTCATGAACTCGCCCATCCATTAGAATTCTCCAA
>CAODLS010936419.1:0-10868 GCA_948243855.1 Flueggea neowawraea | reverse complement strand
CCAAAGATAGCAAGCATGTCTAAGTAGAGTATATGTAATTACCAATTATGTTATTATCAAGCATCAATTATAGTAATTTGTATGTTGCTTGTTTAGCCCAAAGGAGAACTTTCAATATACATATATTGTTGTATGATGTTTGAATCTATATTAATAATGAGAATTTAACATTTTACAGTATCTAGTTATGTTGCACTTCATTCGCAAGCTATGTCTATGATTAATTTTAATGGACTTAATTTCACAGAATGGTCCGAACAAATTCAGTTTCACCTAGGTGTACTAAATCTTGATTTGACACTTGTGACAGAAAAGCCTGTTACTCTTACTATCACTAGTAATTCTGATGAATGATCTTTCCATGGTGCTTGGGAAAAATCAAATAGACTGAGCTTAATGTTTATGCAAATGACTATAGTTAGCAACGTTAAAGCTACAATTCCTAATACTAAAAATGCTAGTTTGTGGAGAACATCTCTAAATCTGAATGTTTTGATAAGCCACGTACTAAAATATTAATGGCTATGTTAACCACCATTAAGTTTGATGGTTCCCGTTCCATGCATGAACATGTGGCTGAAATGATCAATACACCAGCAAAATTGAAGTCTATGGGAATGGAAGTGGGTGAAAAGTTCCTCGTACAGTTTATCATAATCTTGTTACTTTCTGAATATGGATCATTCCAAATGAGTTACAATACTATAAAGGATGAATGGAGTATGAATGAATTACACAATATGCTTATTCAGGAGGAAACGAGACTTAAGAAACAAGGTATCCACTATGTTAATCTCCTGGGGCAGAAAGGATCTATCAGAAAGCCCATTGAGAAGAAAAACAAGGGTGTCCAAAAAACACATAATGTTAATGGGGCATCTACTTCAATCCAGAAAAAAGGAACCAAAAGGTGTGAAGTGCCATTTTTGCAAAAAAATTGGACACTTCTAGAAATATTTCCAAAAACAAATAGCATGGTTCAAAAAGAAAGGTAAGCCTAGTGCTTTTGTATGTTTCAAATCAAATTTGGCATAAGTTCATTCTCATACTTGGTGGATTGATTCTGGATGTACCACTTATGTTACTAATGTGATCAGGGATTCCTTACGACCCAAACCATAAAGCCCAATGAAAAGATTGTATTTATGAGAAATTGAGTCAAAGCTCCAGTTGAAGCTATTGGATATCGTTTGATTTTAGATACTGAAAATCATTTGGACTTGTTTCAAACTCTTTATATTCCTTCCATTTCCCAAAATTTAGTTTCTTTGTTTAAACTTGATGTATCTAGATATTCTTTTAAATTTGGGAATGGATACTTTAGTTTGTTTAAACACAATTCCTTTATTGGTTCTGGTGTTCTTTGTGATGGCTTGTATAAACTAAATCTTGACAATCTTTTCTCCGAATCCTTGTTAACCTTGCATCACAGTATTCGAAGTAAGCGTGGTTTAGGAAATGAAAATTCAGCTTACTTGTGGCATAAACGATTGGGTCACATATCCAAAGATACAATGATGAGGTTAGTAAAGAATGAAATCCTTCCAAATTTGGATTTTACTGACCTTAGTATTTGTGTGGATTGTATTAAACGAAAACACACAAAACACACAAATAAGAAATTTTCCACAAGAAGCGCACAACTCCTTGAAATAATACACATATATTTGGGCCTTTCGATATTTCATCATTTAATGGAGAAAAGTATTTCATCACCTTTATTGATGATTTTTCACGTTATGGTTATGTCTATCTGTTGTATGAAAAATCTCAATCAGTAAATGCTTTAGAAGTGTTTATCAACGAAGTTGAAAGAAATTAGACAAAAAGGTGAAAATTGTCATGTTTGATAGGGGTGGTGAATATTATGAAAAATATGATGAAACTGGCCACCAGTCCATTTGCTAAGTTCCTTGAAAATTGTGGCATATTTGCTCAATACACAACGCTAGGAACACCACAACAAAATGGTGTTGCAGAAAGAAATAATTGTATAGACATGGTTAGAAGTATGTTAAGCATTGTGGATGTATGCATTAAGAACTGCCATATATTTGTTGAATAGGGTTCCTAGTAAGGAAGTTCCAAAGACTCTTTTTGAACTATGGACTGGAAGAAAATCTAGCTTAAGGCACATGCATGTTTGGGGTTGCCTGACAGAAATAAAATTTACAATCTACATGAAAAGAAATTGGGGTTGACTGACAGAAATAAAATTTACTTTTCATTGGTTATCCAGAAAAGTCTAAAAGGTATAGATTTTATTGTCCTAACTACAATACAAGAATTGTTGAAATTGGAAATGCTAGGTTCATTGAAAATGGCAAAGTCAGTGAAAGTACTATGGGACAATGTAAAATAGAAATTCAAGAAGTTAAAGTGCAAGTCTCTCTGCCTGTAACTTCTTCTCAAGTCTTGGTTCCTATGCATGTTATACAAGACCAACATGCAAATGATGATGCTCCATAGAATGAAGCCATTAACAATGATCCTACAATAAATGAGCCACAAAGAGTAGCATTAGGAAGATCTCAAAGAGAAAGGAGATCTGCTATCCCGAATGATTATTTGGTTTATCTACAAGAGTTAGAAAATAATATAAGTACAGATAATGATCCAGTTTCATTTTCATAGGGCCATGGAAAGTGAAAATTCTGTGGAATGGTTTGATGACATGAAAGATGCGTTAAAATCCTTGGAAACTAACGGAGTCTGTGAACTCATTAAAGTGCTTGAAGGTTGTACAAGATCAGTTGTAAGTGGCTCTATGTAACGAAACGCGACACAAAAGGAAAAATCACACGACGTAAGTCCAGACTTGTTTCTAAGGCTTTCACTCAAAAAGATGGTGTTGACTACAATGAGAACATTTCTCCAGTTTCAAAAAAGGACTCACTCAAAATTGTTATGCCTTTGGTAGCTCATTATGATTTGGAGCTCCATCAAATGGATGTGAAAATTGTATTTCTAAATGGAGACTTAAAAGAAGAAATTTACATGGACCAACCTGAGGGGTTTGTGGTGGAAGGAAGAAGCTCATGATGTGTAAACTTAAGAATTCAATATATGGACTAAAGCAAGCTTCCAGACAATGGTATTTTAAGTTCAATAATACCATTACTTCTTTTGGATTTAAGGAAAACATCGTTGATCAATGTATATATCTAAAGATGAGTAGGGGCACGTTTGTAATTTTAGTTATACATGTTGTCGATATTTTTCTTGTTGCTAATGATCTTGGTATGTTGCAAGAGACTAAACAATTTCTCTCCAAAAAAAATTGAAATGAAATATTTGGGGGAGGCATCCTATGTGATAGGAATTGAAATATTATGTGATAGATCACATGGATTGTTAGGGTTGTCTCAGAAAGCTTGTATCGATAAAGTTTTGGAGAAATTCAATATGGAGAGATGATCTGTAGGTGTTGTTCTAATTCAGAAGGAGATAAATTTAGCCTTGATCAATGCCCAATGAATGAGTTGGAATGTACAGAAATGGAAAGAATTCCCTATGCATCTGTAATACCCTATCGGATTCCAATACAGTTCTCTGTAGCTTTCCTATTAGCTCCGTTTCGATCTTAATCGATACGAGCGTAGAGCTGATGAATTGAGATTTTGAGAGGGGTCACTTGAGTAAGAGTTCTTGTGTTACTTTAGTGATATGACCCATGGATTACTCGAGTAAGCCTTTTAGTCTTACTCGAGTGAAACAAGCCATAGATCACTCGAGTGAGCCATTTTGCAAGTTTGTTCATATTAGGGTTTTGAATAATTGGTCATAGGCTCGAATTTGGGTTATTCCTGTTACAATGGTCTTTTGGAGTTGTTAAATCAGAACTTTGGGAGTCTATAAACACTTAGATTAGGCTTGGAATTATACAAATCGAGCATGTTAGCATATGGGTTGCATCAACTCGTATTTTGGTCGATTTGTGATGATTTCGAGTTGTTTTGTTGGATTTGAGTATAGATCCATACTTAGGAGGTTGTTTATAGATAATGTGGGTATTGGGTATCGATTGTTATCTATGAAATCGAGTTTGGTCGAATTCTAGGAATTCTGGGCAAGAGCCTTACTCTAGTAAGCAGTTGCCTTACTCGAGTAAGCCAAGAACATGGAATTACTCGAGTAAGCATTTGGCTTACTCGAGTAAGCCACTGTTGGGGTGTCACTCAAGTGAATCCATTGGGTTACTCAAGTGAGGCAAGGTTCTGAAGGACCAATTTGGTAATTTTACATATTCGCGATTTCTGAGAGTTTGGGGGCTCTTTTGAGGATTCTGACTATTTGAAAAAGCTAATTGGGTATTCTAGAATAGTTTGAGGTCTATTTTGAAATTTGTCAAGTCTTGGGGACTAGAACATAATTTACACTGATCGATGATCAAACTGTAATTTTGTGTAGATTTTGGATTTTGGATCTAGAGTGATAGATTATCATTCGTATATGGATTTTTGGCGACTTGAGAGTCCGCATTTGCATTTTCATAGAATGCATTTGGTATTGCCACAATACCACATTTTGATATATTTTGTTGTATATGTTCATCTTCTTGTTCCTACCAGCGAGACCAGCTATTGTCGAGTGCAGCTTGACTGGTGATTGCGCTTGGATTTTCAGATGAACGAATAGCAGCTTCAGACACATTGACTGTGTCTCAAAACTGTATATGTTTTTGTTATGTATGAAACATATTTGAAATTTGACTAATCTCAGGATTGACTAATAATAAACTCGTTATATATTTAATTAGGATTACGTTTTGAACTGATATATATGTATTATATATATCTCATTTGATTTTGATGTTGTTATGCATGCATTTGATTTCATACTATGTATTAGTATGCTTTGAATTTGATATGGGACTCCTCTGTTACAGGGGTAAAACGTAACATTTGGTATACTAATGTTTTGATAAAATCCAGCTATCAGGGTTGTCAGTAGCCATGTGTTCTGATCCAATACATGATTTGTTATGGATTGTGGCGGAGTCCACATCATATTTGTATTAGTGCTGGATGCACACCTTTGCTTTATTCCCATGTATTTGATATGAGTTTTGACTCGAAAAGTATGATTTGAATCTGAAAAAGGATTTTTAAAGCTTACGTGCTTATTGGATGCTTTGGTTACGAACTTTTGCAAAATTAATTTTCAAAAAACTATTATTTATATAGTGTGTGTATATATATAGATATATATACTTATATATATCTGCTTGTGGTATTTTTGAACTGTTTTCAAAACAGTCTTTGTAAGGCACGTATGAGGCGATCTGGAGTGTTATTCCTCACTAGACCCTGACCCCCTTTGTTTCTCTATCTACTATGGTTTTCTTATCACATGTTCACAAAATTTTGGCTTAGGCAACTGTTTCGCATCTTGATCACAGTGAGGCGTCCTTGGTTAGTGATGCCCTTTTGTTTGAGCTCTCCTTTTGTTTTGTTCGAGCTCCACACCGGGGTGCTGTTGGGTTACGGTTTTTGCCATTTGTATTTTATATTTTATACTCATGATATATTTTTGGATATATTCACTATTTGATTCATGATATTTAGTTTACTACTTATATTTTAAACGATAAATGTTTTCATTGAACGCTTTAAATAATAATTAAAAGTTTTGGGTAGTATGTTCTGATCTTTGAGGCTTGTGCGAGACGGGTCGTGCTCCCATAGACGGTTTGCCTTGTACGCCGGTCTCGACCCGATTTTGGGTCATGAGAACATCTGTTGTTGGGAGCTTAATGTACGTACAAACCTACACCATATCAAACATTAGTTTTGTCGTAGGAATGCTAGGCATATATCAAAGTAATCCAGGATTGATTCACTAGAAAGCTGCAAAGAAAGTATTGTGATACTTGCATGGGAAGAAAGATCGCATGCTCACTTACAGAAAATTTGATGATCTAGAGGTGATTGAATATGCAGATTCAGATCACACTGGATGTGTTGATACCAGAAAATCTACATTTGAATATTTCTTCCTTCTAGCAGGAGGAGCAATTTCATGGAAAAGTGTGAAGCAATCTGTAATTGCTACATCCACTATGGAAGCCATGTTTGTAGCATGCTTCGAGGCTTCCATTCATGGTTTTATGGTTGCAAAACTTTGTTTCAGGACTTAGAACTATCGATAGTATTGCCAAGCTACTAAAAATTTATTGTGATAATTCTACAGCAGTCTTCTTTTCAAGAAACAACAAATATGCAAAAGGTGCTATGCATATGGAAATTAAATACTTGGCTATCAAAGAAAAAGTTCAGAAACAAAGAGTGCCAATTAAGCACATTAGCACCAATCTTATGATTGCAAATCCTTTGACAAAAGGATTAGAGCAAAAGACATTTAAAGAACATGCCAAAAGATTTGTCATTATTGAATACCATTAAGAATATATAAATGATATTTTGTGCATTTTGATTATTTGACACTCTAAGCTCAATTAAGTATTATTTGTTATTTTAATACCCTATTTTATGATTTATTGTACATACATGATTGATTAATATTGGTATTGGAATGCTATTTTTTTAAAAGACATTATCGTTGGACCATTATGGCACATATCTCGTTATGTATTATGTTATATCTTGAGCTAATACAGTGATACATAGAAGGAAGTATGTCAGATTAATTAACGTACAACCGTTATGATCGTTATTAGTCTTTTGCTTAACAATGATTGATGTTATGGCCAATATAATCAAGGATTTTGCACTCACTAGTGCGTTAATGCCTCCCCGTGTTGGGTTGAGGCTCGATAAAAAAAGTGGGAGAATGTTAGAATCCGTGGATGTGGCCCATGGATTGATAGAGTGAATTGGTTTAATAAGTGCTAAAATCCTATTGGTTGTAAGAGATATATTATTTAGAGTTTTACTTAACTAATAAGTCATGTTGATGGATCATGATCTAAACCCATTAGGAAACTCTAAACTAGTCATATCTTTATCTATAAAAGAGACAGTTATTCTTCATCACAAAAACTGTCAGAACGAAAATCCTAAAAAGGTAAGGAGAGAGAAACGCAGTTTGGTGAAAATTATAATGTTCTAAGATTCTAGGCATTAAGATGGATGTAGTCTTATAATTAATTGTTACTGTAATTAAGTTTTATAAGAATATCGATCGATATTTCTAGATTTGATATTTGCACAATAATCGAGTTACTCTTTTTAGAGGAATTTTTTGGGTACAATTTAGATGGTTGTAATCAAGGATATCAAATATATATTGGTAAAATCTATTTTAGTACTTGTTTGATAGTGAGAAAGTGCACCAAAATTAAAATTGAAATTTTCTTAAAAATAGAACAAAATAACATTTTGTTGGAAGGATATATACAGAATCAATGAAAATTTTGACCATATTTTCTTCCTAATTTCTTAAAAAATAAATTACTGGGGGAGTGATAAAATTTTTTGAAACTTACTTCCGTGAAGCGTGAAGATATAGCATTTAAACTAAACGGGAACTTAATTTTTCATGGAAAAAAACCCCCGGAAGAGGTAATATTGTAGTATTGCTGAACTTCAGTTTGCAATTATTGTTGCATGCAATACGCCCTCGTAAATTAAGGAGACAGTTGAGAAAACATGCATGAATACAGTTGAGAAAACATGCATGAATTTAGGAGTGGAAAAGATAGCAACACATCCATTTCTTTCGTTTTGATTGACTCTGTACTTGTTTATGTATATACCAAATCATATAATTGCTGTTAAAGAATAGTTGAAGTGGTTTACGTCAAAATTTTGACTCTCTTTTTTTTCTGATAAGTAATTTTGAATGTTGATTTTACAATATGTAGTACTTTTGCTATAATGGTTTCAATTCAATCGAGTTCTTGAAGTGACCATAGCAAAAATATATATATAATGTTTGATCATAATATTGAAAAAAAAAATAAAATGTTCGATTTTTATAATAAATTCTCACACTTCTAAAATTTGTTAGTTTATATATTACAATACGATATTTATTATAATCTAAAGACTAAAGTCATTAGAATAGAATTAATTTTCCATCACAAAGAAAAGAATAGAATTATTCTTTTTATCTACCAAATTAATTAATCACAATTTGCAAGAAAATTGTGATGGAAAATTAATTACACTGTTTTTAAGAGGAGGATGAACTTTCTTGTCTTGGAACTAGAGTCACATGCAGAAATCATAAATTTTAGAAGAAAATGATTTCCCAGAAGTTAAAGAATATTCAAGTCAAGATTTGGTGGCGTTAGCGTGCAAGAAAATGTGCAGTGAACTTTGGAAGGTTAAAGAGTGGAGAGATAGTTACAAAATTTCATATGGTCGGGCACTGTCATGAGATTGATATAAGAAAGCAAAGGTCTAAAGTAAGAAGACGCATATTTATGCAGTTCCAATAAATTGGAGAAGAATCCATAGCCACTGCACAGTGATTTTAATTAAACAGAATGTGAAAGTTGCTTTGTTAAGACAAAAGAAGAGAGGAAAGAACGAAAAGGGTAAAGCACAAAGATTAAGCAAAGAATGATGGAATAAAATGATTTTTAAAAGAAATGGTGAGCAATAGTCATAAATTTTCCAAATAAGGTAGCGAAGGGTTGTTGCCTTGTCAGGAAAGGAACACCCACAACAGTTTGGCAATTACCCTTTTTCCCTACGCTTCACTAACATCCGACAGCTTCGCCTTTTTCTCTTTCTCTGTGCATTGGATTTTTTTTTTCCTACATGTCTTATGTAGTCTTATACACACCTTTATACCACTACAATTTGATTCCTCTCCAAATTAAACCACTTTCAAATTACTAGTAAGTTGTTGGTCAAATAATTACATGCAATATGTACTTTCTTTTCTAAAGGTTATTTCGATAGAGTCTTTTCTTTATCATTAAATCATATTCTACATTAAAAAGTTAACCTAATAAAGTATGTAACGCTCACTTTTATAAACTTAAAATCCATCTTTACTTTACTATTTACTTTACTATTTAACGAGGGATTCTATTATATATATATATATATATATATATTGTTAAGTGTTATTGATACTGGATCATTTTGAGAGGGTTCAACGAATTTTAAGTTAATAATGTCAATACATAGCCCAAATTAATAAAAAGTAAAAATTGAAGAAAAGAAGAAGCATCTATATATGATTAATAATCTATTCTCCCACAAGTTATTGATACATGGTTAAAAAGTGGAAATTAATAACAACCTAGAAGGAAAAAATGAGAAAAAAGAAAAGAGTTGGGTTTGTTATAGAGTACAAGTTAGCTAGAGGCGAATTAATGGGAACTCTAATAAATGAAATTCACATAATCTCCTCCTCAAGAGTGGGCCAAAAATTGTGGATTAGTAATTCATCAATGCACTTGATCATTTGTTGCAGATATGAGTGGAACTGTTTCAAGTGAAGTTGATGATGTTGATGATTTCATCAAATCATCATTAATGCACAAAATCTCTTCAAGATTATCATTATTGGTAGCCACCTTCTTATAATCATTATCTTCAGTTCTTGTTACTGCTGTTGATGAGGTTGGCAACAATGGAGCTTTGGTAACATCTGGTTGTGTGAGCTCTCTGGCTCTTTCCACCTGAACAATCCAGTCTGTTCTACACAGAACATAAAGCATTAGCGACGCACACGATGCCTGTGCCGCAAGCAACCCCATCCAGAGCCCTGCAAACCCCATTTTTGCTACAAACCCCAAAAAAATAGCGACGGGCATGCCCACCAGGTAAAACGACCCGAGATTGATGTTGGCTCCGATGGAAGGCCTGGCACTCCCTCTCAGAACACCGCAGCCGGTGGTTTGAGGGCAGTTCCCGAGCTCGCAGAGCCCGGCAATCGGCAATGCTATTGAAGTCAGGCTTAGAATCTCGGAATCCTTGGTAAAGAATCTTCCCCATTGGTGTCTCATCAATGTAGTGAACAGCATGGCTGATAAGCCCGAAAAGACTGCACAAAATAGGGAGACGATCATGGAAATACGAGCTTTTGCGGGTCGGTTCGCTCCTAGCTCGTTCCCGACTCGAATGGAGACTCCGAGGCTTAGAGATGATGGGAAGACGTAGACTAAGGAAGTTGTTTGAATAAGAATTCCCATTGAAGCAATGGTGGCTCTGGGGTTAGAAAGAAGACCACATAGCATTATCATGAATTCGTACCACCACCACTCGAGACATACCGAGGCACAAGTGGGTATTGCGAGAGAGAGCAAAGAAGACCATCCGCGAAGACAATCCATGCTAGGTGAAACCCACGAATCTCTGTAAACACCAGAGAAATATATGAAAGAAAATAGCAATAAGCAGAGGTTTAGATTAGTCCAAACCATGGCTATGGCTGCCCCAGCAATACCCAGTTTGAAATGGACTACAAGGAGGTAGTTCAAAGGAATATGCAAGAGAACAGAGATGGCTGAACAGTATGTTAATGGAAGTGTAATGCTTTGGGTTCTGAGATAGATACGAAGTGGGTGAAGAAGAGAAAGGAAGAAAAGGTCAGGGATAGAGAAGAGAATGAAAGTATGGGCCATGGACGAAATATCGTGGTCTTGACCACACCATAAAAGGATTCTTTTCATGTTGAGCCACATGAAAGAGATGGGGATAGAGGAAGAAAGAAGGAGGAGGACGGTTCTTTGAAGAGTCAAACCAAGAAGCTTCATTTGTTTAGCACCATAGGCTTGTCCACAAATGGGTTCCATTCCCATGGCTAGACCAGAGATGACAGAGTAGCCTGTTATGTTGGCGAAACCGATCGAAAGAGACCCACCAGCGAGTTCTAGCTCTCCGAGATATCCAAGAAAAAGCATGGAGATCATGCTTCGAGAGTACAGAATTAGACCAGTCATTGCA
>CAODLS010936385.1:0-15722 GCA_948243855.1 Flueggea neowawraea | reverse complement strand
CCAATAACATTAATGAAACCCATGTGAATTTTGGCTAAACCTAACCTAATTAGGAGCATGAAAATTCGGCACAATAAACCTAAAAAGGGAGGGAGAAATTCGGCGCCATTCCTCTTATTTTTTAGAAATCACTTTTCTTGTGTGACAAGGAGAATTTCGACACATGCACTAACTAATTAGGAGTCCATGACTAATTGGGAGGTTTTATAAACCCTAATTTGTATGTGACAAATTTAATTAGGAAATGTTCATTCTTGTGGGACAAGAATAGGCAAACTCTAGTGAGACTAGATAGGAATTCGGCACACATCTTCCAAAAGAGGTGTAGGCCGAATTCTTGGAGGGCAAGAAAGAGCAATTTCAGCTCATTAGTGCTACCAATTTAGGTCTCCTCATATCCCTATAAACAGGATGCACACCTTGCCATTCAATTCATTCAAGGCAAAGCCGAATTTGTGAGTATTACTTACAAGGAGAGAAAATTATTTTGTGAGATTTAGAATAGAGATTCTAAAAGGGTGCTAGTACACTCCACCGATCCAAGGTAAATTCATTTGTGTGGTACCTCTAGACACGTTCGCGCAAAGGCAACGTGACCAAAGGGTTGATCAAGTTTTACTAAAAGTTACACCAACATTCCGTCCTATCGAACATAAGAGCTTTGGATCTAAGGTAGAACCACTAACCCTAATCATATATAGAAATATTTAATATTTAGCATATCAATTAGTTAGCAAATATATTTACATTTGTAATGTCAAATATATACAATACATTATATATTTGCTATCACCAAAATATACCCAAAATATATCCAAAATATATAAAAAATTGTAAGTACTTGACCTACATCTAACAGGTCTCATCATCAGGATCTAATGCATCTAGTAGCAGTGATTCTGAAGTGGAGGCAATGTTTGGCTTGTAACCCATTTGTTTCATGAAGTCATCCATCCGGATGTGAAGAGCGTGATGAGCTAATCGCATTTGCTCTATCTGTTGTGCCTGCAATTGTATCTGCTCTCTTTGCATTTGGCTACGAGTGTAAAGCTTATTGATTCGTTGGTGCAACTCATTATTTTCCCGGCAAAGATCGCTATAGTTGGCACTATGGGTGGCACGTGGAAGACGAATCTCTGCTTGATAAACTACAACAACATATGATCCAAGCCAATAAAATCGTCTGTCTAGACTAACACCACTAGCTGCCTCGAGGAATGCGGCATGCACGTCATTTGGTGTAGGTTGAGACTCCGTAGTAGCTCAACACTCATTAAGTAGTTTGTCAAAATGCTCCTACAGGTATAAAATAAAACCACATTTACAGACATATAAGGGCAAGCATAACATGATTAAAGAAATTGTATAACAATAAGAGGTAGCCACATGAATTCACATCTCTGAACATGCAATGTTAATGGGGAGCACTAATCTTTCCATTAATCTTTCTTCTTAATATTAGAAGATCTCATAATTTTTGACGCTACAGAACATATTCTTTACTGACAAATGAAAATAAAAAATATTTAAGCAAATGTCATTAATATAGAAATAGGAAATATTAAAACAAATGTCATTAGGATAGGAATAATCAATCACTTAAGGTTAGAAAGACTCACCGATAACTCCAGCGCTCCAGCGTCTACAAACGTATGTCCATCATGATTTTTGGTGTGGAGGTATGTATAGAGCTAGCAAACACCAACATGTCGATTGTATTTTTTACTCTACCAAAAAAAATACATTGGCATTTTATGTTTTAGTTTTTCATTTTCAGAAAAATTCAAAAGATTGAACAATAAAACCCTTTTAATTTAAAGGCAATTAACTGTTACAGAACATCAAAATTGAATGAATACTTGTTTGTTGCCATATGCAATTAAATATTACTATTTGTTTGTTGGTAGACCCAAAATACTGAAGCTCTAAAATCTTGTCGATAACACCAAAAAAGTCCTCCTCTTCTGTACCAAAATAAGTGCCCTTAATGCAAACACCACTGTTTTATGTGGCTCCATTAGACGAGTGATGTTTAGTTTGAAATCGGTATCCTTTGACAAAGTAACCTGCGAAGGACTTGGCTATCAAACTCGGCCCACACGCTAACATCTTTATGTTTTGTTACTGGTTGTGTGGGTGACTGAACCTGCAAATAATATGAGAATTGAATTAGCATTAAAATAAGTGATGGTCAATGAAAGTAAACATTAAAGTTGACTAAGCAACAAAGCACTCGCATAGAAATAAAACCATGTTCGAAAATTTTTATCAATCCGCTCGGACTCTTCTTCCTCCGTAATTCGAGGATTTCATGGTCACAAGAAAAATTCAAAGAATAAACTACATACAAAATAAATATTAATTCACAAAACAACCACAACAAGCATGTGCAAAAATTGTTCACGTATGAACGACTTACTCGATATACGGAGAAACTTCTGGGCAATTGCGCAACACATATGTTTGTATGATGTGGTACTCCTCATCAGACATAGTTTGTCTAGCTTATTTACCAAATGTCATACCAGGGAAGGTGAAAATGGATAAATCATTCAGATCAGCTCCTTCATGCAATGTCCTATTTCCTTCATTATGCTTTGATGAACAAAATTTATTAGAAATATGTTGATCAAAGTAGTATGAATAGAAGGTCGTTGTCTATTGGATTTGGTATGCACTACTTATAGAACCCTCAACTCTAGCTTTGTTCCTAACTGTTCTTTTCAACCAACGCAAAAATCTGGAAAACAAAAAATGCAGCAAGTCAAACGAAAATAGAGAATTTTATCCATTTGAAACAATAAACAATGTTGAGCAAATCATTACCTCTAAAATGGATACATCCATCTATACTAAACTGGACCTCCTAAAGCCACCTCGAGTGGAAGATGCACGGGAGGATGCTCCATTGGGTCAAAAAAAGCTAGCGAAAACATTCTCTTCAACTTACAAATAATTATTGGGATTTCTTTGCCTATGTTTCAACCACATCCTGCCTTAGTTCTGAGCATGTCAAATCTCTGAAAAAACACCCAATTGTGCTAGTGACTCCTAAGTACTTGTAATCTAAGAATGGTCGAAATGCAATCGGTATCAACCGTAGAATAAAAATGTGGCAATCATGGATTTTCATTCCAAACACCTTATGCTTCTGTCCATCAATTCATCTGCTTAAATTAGACACATACCCATTCGGGAATTTCATTTTCCACATCCACTCGAACAATATTTTCTTTTGTTATGTACTCAAAATGTATTTTGCCTCTTCCCTATGGCATTAGGCTATAACTCTTTGCATTGACAAATCTCATGTATCTCATATCGTGCCTTCAAATTGTCTTTGGATTTGCCTTGAACATTAAGAAATGTGTTGAAGATGTTGTCGAATACGTTCTTCTCAATGTGCATGACATCTAGGTTATGTCTAATCCGTAAATCACCACAATATGGAAGGTCCCAAATATACTCTTTTTCTTCCAACTGATAAACTTTGCAACATTTCAGTCATACTCTTCAGCATCTACTTCTGTTAGTTTCTTCAAACCAAAGTCCTCCAGCTCTCTCAATATCTCCCATCCAAATTTTATGTTTGGAGGAATATCCTTCCGCGCAATTCGACCCTTTTTGAAGTCATGTTTGTTCTTCCTGAATGGATGCCCAATGTCTAAGAATCTTCTATGACAATTGAACCAACAAGTCTTCCATCCATGCTTCAATGAGAAGGCATCAATATCCTCCATGCAATGAGAAGGCATCAGTATCCTTCATGTTTGCCTGATGTACTCCAACCTATCAAAATAAATGTTATAAAATTAATACTGCACTATTAAAAAAAGGTCATATTCAACATGAAGGAAGCAAAGCTGCTATAATCATACCTGAAAACCAAATAAGTTAGGAAGTCGCTTATAGTCCATATAACTACAGATCGCATCAAAAAATTTTGTTTTGTTGGCATATCATACGTCAATGGCCCATCATGCCACAAAGTGAGAAGCCTATCAATTAAGGTTGCATGTATACATCTAGCCTCTGCTTCAGACTTTGTAGATCAGGTATAATAACTGTTAAAAACATCACTGGATCTTTCAAACACATAGAGAGGGCAGATTATATGATGTCAAAATCGCTGGCTAACAAGAATATTATTGCCCAGATGCGCCAAACAGGTTAAAGCCATATGTGCATAATCCGAGCCAAACATTTTTTCTCTTTGCAGTAAAGTTGAGATGGAAACAATTGAAATGCTTCCACGCCTCGACATCTGAAAGGTGTTGTATCACTCCATCCTCATGTACATGCTCTGTATGCCACCTCATATGAGTTGCAGTCGCATATGATGGATGCAGCCTTTGCAAATGTTAGGTGATTGGTAGGTAAAACATACGTGTATGTGGTACGGGATGTCGTTTCCCATTTCTAAATCTTGGGTGGTTGCATATGTTGTAAGAAGCCAGTCGCTCATCCCGAACCTAATAAATCATGCATCCGTTCTTGCATCAATCTATCTTTTGCACTGGCAAACCAAGCCCCTCAACCAATTTCTTCATGTTATATAGGTTATCAGGTAGTGTTGTGCTCAGAGGCGTCCACTAATGAGACCACTCCGAAATCAAATTGTACGCTCTTTCACGAATGTTGAACTGTGCCTTGATATTTAAAAGTGTTGTCATTGTTGCCAATTAGCTAACCTCACATCCAAAATACAATGGTTTATTTGCAACAACTAACATGTCAAACATTCTGTGTGCCTCTGGATTGGGATCTTCCTCTAAGTATTGTGGCACATCATCTGCATGTGGGAACACTGATGGGGCAGCCACATCATACACCATCTGCTACATCTGGCTATAATTTATTTGATTGTACTGCTCGTTCCCCTGAAATACATTAAAACTGGGCACATCATTAGAGGTGCTTGCTCCATACTGATTGGACTGCTGCAAAGCTGCTTGAAACATAGCATCTATCTCCCCCTAATAAATCCATTGGTAATATTCAGGAACAAAGTCACAACTATATAAGTGTTTTCTCACCAACTCAGGGGGTAGGAGCTTTGTGTTGTCGCACCTATAACACAGACAATGTATCTGTACATTGTCGCTTTTGAAATAGGGGATTGATTGGAAAAAAATCAACAAATTGCTCCACTCCATTCAGGAATTCACCCGTCATAAAACCATTCAACATATGCATATACGTCCATTCACGCATTATCTTGTTGTTTTGGTTTCAAACTTCATTAAACTTTCCATTTAACCACATATACTAAGAATAAATTGTCACAACATAAATATTATATCACCATAAATAATATCTCACTATTATAAACAATTCAACTAAAAAATATCACTAAATATTAACAATATATCTAACAAAATAAATTAGAGAATTCCAAATAATGATAACAAAATAAACAAAGTAACAAACCAATCAAACAATATAACAAAAATAACTATCAAAACATTAAATCTTAATTAAAAATTAATTACAAAACCAATATTTCTAACAAAATAAACTAGATAATTTCAAATAATGATAATAAAATAAACAAAGTTACAAAATATTTATAAACGTTCATTTATACATGTTTATGCTATTAAATTCTTATTGATATGAGTATAAATTGAATGTTATCTGTGAGCTCCAGTACTTTTATCATTCATTTTGTGTATTTCAAGTCATGTGATGGTGCCCCAAAGTGAAGGAATGAAAGCGAGCATAAACAGAGCCTAAACCATGATTTCTGAAGCTTTCAGGACAAGACATGGTCACATTTCATGAAGACACGACAGTGGGATTGAAGTAGATGATCGTGTGATGCCTTAAAACATGTTTCTTGACGTTTCTTAAAGACACGAACAGAAAAGTGCAAGACACGGCCAAAATAAGCATTCCACGGCCGTGGCACCAAGACACTGCCATGTTCGTGGCCGTGGGCACCTCTAGATCAAGAAAACATGTGCTTCAATGAGGACATGGACGGAGAGAGGTTGGACACGGCTGTGGACGTGTCCGTGTCTTACCCCAGACTCATTGTTTCGGGTTTTTAAGGCTTGGCACAAAAACCTAAAGGAGGATTCGACATTCACACTCAAAAACACACTCAATTAGGTGCCTCTAGATGTGGGAACTCAAAGAGAACTCATTTTGCATCAAGATCGAAGGAATCATGTGAAAGATTGAAGGATTCATCATGGGTTTTTCTTCTTTCTCTAGATTCTCTTTTTACCTTGTTGTTTCTCTCTCTAATAGTATGAACTAAACACTTTGTGCATCTAGATGTGATGAACCCTCGATTGACTATATGTTTGATTGATTTTTTTCAATTATTTATGGGATTGAGACTCAATTATGATTTTTATTGCTCAATTGTTGAATTAATTGTTGCTAGCCTTTCGATTCTATTGCTGATTCATGCATGAGTAATCGAGAGATTTTCTGCGTGATAGATCATTCATAATTGAGAAGATTTGCATGCAAATCTAGGGATAGGTCAACATAAATCCTCCAGATTAGGGTCAAACCTAACAGTGAAATTCTTAGATCGATAAAGCAACAATAAAGGTTTTAATTAGGAAGAGATTTCAGTTAATCTACCTAGACGTTGACTAACTCAAGAGAGAGGTTAATATATCATAGGAATTTCCATGATCCAATTACCTAAATAACTGTTTGAATAACGAGACATTGTCACTTAGTTTGATCTAGGGGATTCAACATCTGGGTGCTGCTTTCCATCGACTGTTCTATCATCTTGATTGTGTGTGTTTGCTTTTATGTGGATTTTCGCTATTTTTATCTATTTGAGATCACTTAATTTGTCGGTTAGATAATAGGGTGATAGCGAGTAGCTAATAATCATAGTCTATGTGGGATACGACACTCGGTACTCATAGATCCACTAACTATAGATGATAGGTGCACTTGCCTAAATCTGTAGGTGTAGGCTGGACGATTACCAAATATTCAAACAATATAACAAATAATTTTCAAAATATTAAATCTTAATTAAAAAACACTTGCAAAATATGTATATCTAAAAAAATTATAGAATTTGATATAATTATAATATAATAAACAAATTTACAAATTAATCAATCAATATAGCAAAATTATGATCAAAACAATAATATTTTAATTAAAAATATACTTACAAAAATCAATATGACCTCTCATTTGATGAAAAAACTGTCAAATTATAGTGTGCAGGCTATTGTAAGCTATAATTCTGAAGTGTTTTCCGGATGTTCTTTTTGTATGTCATAGGAGTATTTATAGGCAAACAATTTAGCAACAAAAGCACTTTGGGTGTCATTTAGCGTCCAATTGGTCGCAATATAACGTCCAAAACACATTTGGACGCAATTTACGGCAGGAACTCGCCATTCATCTCCCGCTGCCATTCATCTCCCGCCACAATGTAATTTTGCGACTCAACACAAGAACCCATTTTTTCGGTCTCCACTTCCGTCCATTTGCTTTCATCGAAAAGTCAATCATAAAAGGTTGGCGGGAAAATTCCAACCCTTTTTTACGACTAAACTCTCATTTGGACGTAAATATTTACCGATGAATTTTGTCGCAAACAGGCCCACCAAAAAGTGTTGACTTTTTCTTTGTCGTCTAGCGACCATTAATTTTTTGCCACAAAACACGCTCTTTCTTCTAGTGCTAAAGCATCAAAATAAAACTAAGACAACAACGAAAATAGTTAAAAGTGCAATTCAAGTTGTTATGATGTTGATATTTATGTGTCACTTGTAAAGTGGAAAAATTACAAAATAATATATAGAGAATAGGTATGTAGAAAAAGCAACAGTATAATAAAGGTTAATATCAACTTTTAGAATGTATCTCATTGGGAAAAAGTAATAACTACAATAAGAACATTAAAATAAGACCTGGACAACAATGAAAATAGTTGAAAGTGTAATTCAAGTTGTTAGTAGGTTGATATTTACATGTCACTTCTAAAGGGGGGAAATTACAAAATAATATAAAGAGAAGAGACATCTAGAACAATCAACAATATAATTAAGGTTAATATCAACTTTTAAAATGTATCTCATTGGGGAAAAGTAATAACTGCAACTTGAACATTAAAATATGACCTAGCCAACTATATGAACATTAAAGTGTATTTAAAGTTTCTTTTAAGTCGATATTTGTATGGCACTTGTATAATTAAGAGTATATTTTAAAGTTTCCTGTAAAGTTTTAAAGGAATTTAGAACAATGAAGAGTATAATTAAGGTTAATATCAATTTAAAAAATGTATCTCATTAGCAAAAAGTAATAATTGCAACTATTACATTAAAATACGACCTTGTCAACTATCAAAACATTTAAAAATTTACTTAAAGTTGTTAATAAGTTAACATTTACATGTCAGTTGTAAAGGGAAAATTATTACAAAACAATACGAACAGAAGTGGCCGGAACAAAAGGGGCATCTACAACAATCAAGTGTATAATTAAGATTAATATAAACTTTAAAAAATCTCATTGGGAAAAAGTAACAATTGAAAGTAGAGTATTAAAAATACGACCTAGTTGTTGGAATTCGTGACTACTATATTATTTGTAATTTTGTTAGCAGAATATTAATAAATAGATAAAAATTTTAAAAATTAGGAAAAAAAGTAAATAATCACCAATTAGTCTTGAAAATGAAACTGCAAAAAACTGAGTACTGGAGATGGTAAACACAGAAGGGCAACCAAGTTAGTCGGAAATTGTAGCGACCAATCTGTATCTATTTTTATGACCAACTCGTCACAACCTTGTACGACCAATTTGTAGCAGGTTTTTACGACCAATTCGTCACAAATATTTACGTCTGATTAGTTGCAAAGTTGTACGATCAATTAGCCGCAAATTTTTACGACCAAATTGTTGCAAATTTTTACGACCAATTGGTTGTAAATATTTATGACTTATTAGTCGCAAATGTTTATGACCGATTCGTCGCTTCTTTTATGAGGAATTTGTCGCCCAGTGGAGGTTTGACTTTGTTGTTCAAATTGTGACGAAAACCTCAATTGTCACCAAATTAGCGAGGGACATTTTAACGACCAAATTTTACAACGAAATTGCGTCACAAGTTCCTTTCTGCGACGAAAATTAGTCCTCTTTTGGGGCAAAAATATTTGGTTGCATTTTGATAATTTTCTTTAAATTTAGTTACAGTTATTACTTTTCCCTAAGGAGATACATTTTAAAATTTGATATTAATCTTTATTATACTATTGCTTTTTCTACATATCTATTCTCTTTATATTATTTTGTAATTTTTTCCCTTCACAAGTGATATGTAAATATCAACCTAATAACAACTTGAAGTAAACTTTCTGATGTTTTAATAGTTGTCTAGGTCTTATTTTAATGTTTCACTGCCAGTTATTACTTTTTCCCAATGAAATGCATTTTTAAAGTTGATACGAACCTTAACTATACTTATAGGTCCGAAATGACAATCTAAGAAAGGAGGGGTGAATTGGATTTCTAACTTTTAAAACTTCTTCTAAAACATTTTTCAATAATCAAAGAGAGTTGAAAACAAAGCAAGAAAATAATCCAATCCAATAAAACAATTAATGTAAAGAGAGAAGGGTTAGAGAAATCAAAGCCGATATTTATAGTGGCTCAGTCCTCTTAGCCTACGTCCACTCCTCAAGCTTCCTCTTGAAATTTTGAATCCACTATGACTTCCTTCTTCAATGGGTGTGTAAGTCCCAATAGGCAATCTAAGAAGGGGGGTTGAACTGGATTTCTTTCAAAAACTTTAAAACTGATTGATTGAACACAAGATTTTAAACACATTTTTCAGTAAAACAATATATTCCAATTCAATCCAAATGCGAAAACAAGATGAATAAGCAATCTAAAGAGAGAAGGGTCTAGAAGAGCTTGAATCCTGGATTTATAGTGGTTTGGTCCTCCTGACCTAAGTCCACTCCTTTAGTGCACTAGAGAATTTGTAAATCCATTAACACCTCCTTTTCAGGCAGAGGAAAGTCGTGTACAATCGCTTGTTTTTGAAGGCTCAACAAGAAAACCTTTACAACCACTAGTTTTCCGGGTTCAACTAGCTAAGAGTAAACTCCACTAGTTTTTTAGGCCAAAACTAGCAAACCAACTACACCCTAGCTTTCAGGACAAAGCTAGAACCAATTATAGTGAATTCTCTAATCAATAAAACAATGTAACAACACTAGCAACCAACTTCAAGAATAACAAGTACAGTTGGTCTAATGCAAGAACAAGGCTCAAATACTCAAATAATCAAATAAGCAAATGGAAATAGCTTTAGTATTGTTAGAATGCTAAGTGTTCTCTCTATGTCTCTACTAATTGAGTCCTTTCTTGAGCTATTTATAGGCCGAAGGTGAAAACTATCCATTGCACCTTCTGAAATTTTCCGTTGTCAAATAGCTCTTTAAATGATGTCATCTTCCGCAACGTGCATAGATTACCATATACATGCGTAGCTCAAGAGTTACATCCATACCATCTTATGCAACATGTGTTGATAAAGCTTCTTCAATTCTGTCTTGAAATTACTCACTTACTACGTGCGTTAAGGCTCTTCTTTACATGTATATAAGACTTCCCTGCGTGCGTAAATAATGATTTACGTGCATAGGCGTCTCAAATCCTTTTCTCTTTCCTCTGTTGCATTTGTTGGCTACTGATGGAATCAGTCAGCGGTATCAGAAGCTGCTAGCATTTGTCAAAAATATTTGAAATTTGAATTCCCCAAGGAGCGTCTGCAATTTGTCTGTTAGTCTAAGTCAGCTCCGTTTACGTGCATAGATAAAGATACACTGAGATTCAATCAGAGAATATCCAAATTTGAATTCTGAACCATAGCTGGCAATCTGGCAGTTATCCGTTGGTTGACAGCTGGCTTGATGCTTACATGATTTTTGTACTTGAGCTCGGTTACATGCTTTAATGATTTAACTACGCGTGTAGTTAACATTTATTCTACGTGCCTTATCTCATTTACGCGCTTAATAAAACTTACTACGTGCTTAGGTGACTGTATTTCAATATACAGAATACTCGATGTCCATCTGAGCTCTTAGTTCTTCCATCAACACATAACAACTCCAACTACGTGTGTAAAGCATCAACTACTTGCGTAGTGATCCATTGCTACTATAAAGTAACACACTTTAAGTATCACTTGAGTGTGTAACATCTTTTCAATGTTAGTTTGTAACTCATCAAAACATAGCAAGAATTTCTACATGATCAAGTTTGGTTCAACAATCTCCCCCTTTTTTATGATTACAAAACATTGAAAGAGTTTGCATAAAAATTTGTACTTTCTCCCTCCCAATCAACACACCTGTTTTTGACAAACTAAACATGCATTTTTATCAAAGGTGTTTTTAAGCCTTGTCTAATTGCTAGTCCATTGAATTTTGAGCATATTTGTTCCCTTTTTATTACTGAAAAACTCTAAATCAAGTAAGCAAACTTTTTAATATATTTCTCCCCCTTTGTATCTCTATTTGAATTAATCAAACACACACAAACTCTAAAGATATTTCTCCCCCTTTTTGTAATTGTCAGAAAGAATTAGGAAGGAATATTAAGTAACAATTGAATAAAGATAACATGTATAATGAAACATTAGGAGAGAATATGGCAGAATTTGACTTCATTCACAGTGAAAATGTACACACTAGAACATGTAAATGAATGATGAATGGTGGTATGAATGTCAATCCAGAGTTAGCAAAGAACTTTAGAGAAATTAAGCTTGTGGAGGGGGAGCCATATTGGATTCATCATATGCTTCTTGATATGCTTCTAGTTCATCCTCTGCTAAGGCATAGAGCCATACTAATAGACGTTGCTCTATGATTTCTTCTGCAATATCATTGATGGTTTCTTTTTTCCACTGACTAGCAATTTGGATCTCTGGTCTAGAGTCATGAATTTATTGAATTTCTCTTCTTTATTTTTCAATTTGTTTAGCAACTGCACGCTTTGCAGGAATTTCCTTCTCCAACTTTGCTAATTCCTTTTCTTTAACCCAATACTCTGCATCATATCTCGCTTTAGTTTCTTCCAATAACTTCCTTGAAGACAACTAAAGTTTGCAAGAGTCTTTTTGTTTTGCCATCTGTGTAGGAGTCAAATTTGGATAACTAAACATAGGACGAGGATGAGGTGCTTTCTGACTTGATTTAGGAGGAGGAAGAGGAGGTGTCTTCTGACTTGATTTCAGAGGAAGAGCTTTTGTGAACTTAGGAAATGGAATTTCCTCTTCTTCAGAAGTTGAATAAGAGCTTAATTTGGAGTTTGAATCAGAGTTTGAGCTACTACTATTCTCTGTAGCTTTCTTGAACAGTTCCTCAAACAGCTTGTTCAAGTGACTTCTAAAAGGATTATAACTTGATTCTGAAGCTTTCTTCTTTTCCTCCTTTTCTTCTCTTTCCTAGCTTTCTTTCTCCTCTCTTTCAGTTCCTCATTTTCTAAATTTTTAAGCTTAGCCTCTTTTTCTTTTTCCTCTTGTCTTTTCCTCGCTCTAGTGTCAAGAGATTCTTCTCTCTGCTTCTTCTCAAGATCTTCCCAGAACTTCTTCAAGATCTCATCATTCTTTTCTTTCTCTTTTTCTTTAGAGATTTCAAGCTCTTTAGATTGTTCTTATATTTCTTTCTTCTCTTTTTGCTCAGGAAATGATTCTGTATGAGGCTCAGGTTGTTCTTGTTGTTCTTCCTCAACTTTGCTTTTCTCATTTTCAGTAGATTGCAATAGTTTCAATCTCGATGGCTTCTTTCTTCTTTGAAATTACTTCACAACTGATTCAACCTTTTGTTTTTCACTTTTCTAAGGAATGTTTGCATCATCCTTTGGTTATTCAGGTTCAACAACTTTTTCTTCCTCCTTCTCAGGATCCTCCTCAAGAGCCTCTTTTAGAATTTCCTCTGTTATATTCTCAGGCTATTTTTCAACTTCTTCACATTGCTTCATTTCTTCATCCATCACTTCTTCTGGTATATTTTCTTCCTCCACCTATGGTTGTGTTCCCTCATCAACCACCGGTTAATTTAGATTCACATCTAGCTTTGCATCTTTCTCTCACTCCTCTGGTTCTTTTTCCTCTGGTTCATGAGTGTTGCTTGGACCAGCCTCTTTATCACCACCAAGATCAAAGTCATGACCATCATCATCACTGCTATCATCTGAAGGTTCCCTTGGAGGGTTAGGTTTGAATCTTTTCCCTTTGTTCTTCTTTAATCCATCTATATCTCCTCGAATAACCTCCAACATCTTGAAATTCTCCTGAAGCATAGTGATGATTACTTCAAAATATGAAATTGTTGCAGCATTGAAACTTTCAAGCTCAACACCAAAATCTTCAACTTTCTTCTCAATGGCCTTTAATTTCTGCAAATTCTTAAAGGACTTTTCTTCTTCTCTTTTCTCAATTGGATCTTCTTCTCTTTGAGGAATTTCAGTGGCTTTACCACTAGAACCATCATTCTGGTTCTTTTTCGATGCTCGTGCCTGAGGCTTTGCTTCTCCTTCTTTTCTAACTTTAACAAGTTCTGAAGGCACTTTGGATTTATCTTTGGTAAAAGCCATGGTGTCAATGGGCTTAAGGTATGGTTGGAACACATAACCTCGATTCATCATCTTGAAAATCTTCATGTTTCTAAGAGATTCATTTCTCACCTTCTTGCTTCAACCATCTCGATTAAATCTATCCCATCCAAAGAAACTCTGTGATATTTGAATATCCTTGTCAAGTGATGTGCAAAAGGAAAGCTCTCATTCCTTTGTCTCTCCTCATGACTAAAGGTTGGAAGATTGAAATTTTTGATCTTCTCATGCATCCATTTCACAACCATGGATACGAAGTCTATCTACCCTTCCTTCATCAGCAAATACATAGTGATCTCATTAGCATACGTCATTGGGGATTGAATATGTTCCTTCGGTTGCAATATCTTTGTTAGTGTCATGTGCACCATCTTCCATTTCACACCGAAGTCATTTTGATCTAAATATTTCACATTCTCATCAATCCTGACTACCCCATGTTGTTCAAACATCCAATGTCTAAGCTCAGACAACTTCACATTTTCCATTTTCCCATCCTTCATAAATTGCTTAGCCTTTTTAACTCTTATAACCACACATCCAGTAGTTGGTAGACTAAACAACCTATGCAATATTTTATTGATAACAATCACTTCAACTCCCCTAACTATGCTCTTCACATACATAGTTTGATAGTTAACTATATTAGTAATATCATCATTAATGCACTTCTACACATAAGTATAAAATTCCTTGTCAAGTTCAGGATAATACTCATCTGTTACACTGCAGAAGTTTTTGATCCCAAATCATCTGAAATCTTCCTTAATTTCAAGTCCTTCCTCTATCAAGGACCTCAAGTCGATCACACGACAATTTACGAACCCAATTCTTCCAAGAATTTTGTAGAGTCTCTCAGCTTCAAAGTTAACAAATCTTGAAGTATCCCTTTCATCTTCTTCACTGGTTTGGATGGAGAGGCTTGCGATACCTTCTCTTGTGGAAATGCCTCTTTCGTGGACCTTTTCTGACCTTTAGAAGATTCACTCTTCTTTGATTTCTTGCTTGGTTCATCAACAATCTTCCTTGGTGCCATTTTTGGTCGCGTAGAGACTAGGTTTTATATGCGTAAATTAGGGTTTTGGTAGAATATGGGTGAAATTGGATGAATTTATGAGTGGAGTTTGGTCTGTAAGGTTCGAAAATTGGTTTTGAGTGTGTTTGGAGTTTGAATTTGATGAAAGATATCTGAAATTGCTTTTAGGGTTATGATTTGTAAATGAGAGGGAAACTGAAAGTTTGAATTTATAATGTGGCTAGAAACTAGATAACACACATAATATGTTCACTTACGCGCACAGATGAAAAGTCTGTGAAGACTTACTCTCTTAGTTTGCATATTATGTGCATCAACGTTGGTATGGATTTGTGGTGAGGTTACTATGTTTAGGAATCTATGCATGGTTACCTCCTCTTTATGTGCGAAAATATAAAACCATTGCCACTACACACTTAGCTGTCAAAGTACGTGCGTAACTTCACTATAGGAAATTGCCATTGCGTGCATAACTGAACCAGTAATGTACACAGATTCACTGTATGCTTCCTCCTCTGTTTAACCCAGAAACCTTCATACTTAAATAGCACAATTTGTCTACGTTCGTAAATCACATTTTACGTGCACAAGTTGAATCCCTCCATTTCTATAGAGCTCTGATCTTCTTTCAACGTGCTTAAACTTATCCTTTACGTGTGCAAAAACTCTTCATATTTAGACTCTGAGTGTTTTGAACATCCTTCTTATGCGCACAACAATCCATGTTACGTGCAAACTTGTCGGTCCAAAATGGCAATCCAAGAGGGGAGGTGAATTGGATTTCCAACTTTTAAAACTTCTTCTAAAACGTTTTTCAATAATTAAAGAGAGTTGAAAACAAAGCAAGACAATAATCCAATCCAATAAAATAATAAATGTAAAGAGATAAGGGTTAGAGAAATCAAAGCCAATATTTATAGTGGTTTGACCCTCTTAGCCTACGTCCACTCCTCAAGCTTCCCTTTGAGATTTTGAATCCACTATAACTTCCTTCTTCAATGGGTGAAGGCAAGCTCTACATACTGTAACACCCATACCTATATAACATATATTTACATAA
>CAODLS010936294.1:0-17882 GCA_948243855.1 Flueggea neowawraea | reverse complement strand
AAACATGTTTTGTCTTGTCTCCCCTTCCATGAACTCCGTAAGTGCCTTAGGAGCGGAATCCCACCGGAGGTGAGCTCCTATGACTCTCCTCTAGCAGAAGCAAGTGCTCTGGCACTGCTTGTCCCGACATATGAAATTTATTTGATAATGAGGATGCTCTTCCTCTGCCCATGACATATGAAGTGGTCGAGGAATAGAGAGAGTTATTTGGTTGATAATGAGGATGCTCTTCCTCTGCCCATGACTTATCCGAATTCGAAACCGGTGACTCCTGAGGAGATTGATAAAAGACTGAGATGCAACCCTGAAGTTGAGGTAAAAGAAGAGTATGTGAAATTGGTCTTGCATGAATTAATCAATGTTTTACAAGTAATTTGTTGCTTTTAAAGACTCTTGCGATGAATGCATAATTGGGCATCACCAAAAGAAGATAAAGATTATTTTTTCTTTAGAAAATAAATAATATTGGTCGTAATGGATCAATGCGATACCTTTTAAGCCTTTTTTTGTTTCCCTTAACAATTAGCTGTTTGGGTTGTTGCTGTTTGAGTTTTCGTGTTGAAAAGGTCGAAAAGTGTGTAACTTTTTCTGTTAGAGCTATTGGATCAGAAAATTTTGAAAGCAGAATGTGCTAATAATCCGAACAAAGTTTATATCACATTTTCATAGACAAGCTACTAGATTTTCAGGCCCAACAGTCGGTTTGGTGGAAATAGTTGTAATAAAAGTGAATATATGGTGGTTTTCCAACAGATGGCTTGCAACAGTACAATTAGTTCAACTCATAAACTTAGTCATGACTAATGAATCTAATTTTTGTCTTACTTACTAGTGATTTTTTTTTCTTGTTATGTAGTTCTGAATCTAATTTCTGAAGTTGTAGGACTGTAAAGAAGTTGTATATGAATGGACTGGAAAATGCCGAAGTTGCCAGGGATCAGGATTTGTTAGCTATTATAACAAGAGAGGGAAAGAGACTGTCTGCAAATGCGTACCTTGCCTTGGAGTTGGTAATTTATTCCTTCTACTTTCAACATAATAACCCTGAATAAAAATCTAAAAGAAGAAGTATGACTGTTGATATTATGTTCTTCTTATTATCTGGTTAAAAATGACGAAGAGATGCATGCATTTAGCATGAATTGTCATTGTTGCACACTCGATAGTTCTGTAGCATATTGGATGTTTGAAGCAATAAAGTATGTGCTAAAGTTATCTCTTAGTCTGCAACATCGTAGCTTAACTGAAAGCAAGCAACTTATTCCCGGAATCCTACCTGCAAAAAAGCATTAGTTTATATGTAAAATCTGAAATCAAAATTCATTTCTCAAGGTGAATGTTGATTTTTCTAGCATGTAGGTTGCCTCTTTTTACACCCTCTTGGTGCTTCTTTGTACGCTTTGCATATACAACACTTGCTCCTTTGTTTTTCTTTCTTTTGGTTGTTTTAATTATCATTGGTTGAACTTGTTTCATTGTATATACAATTGACTTCAGTTCATCTGAAGCAGGTCTTTTTGGTCCATATTCTCCATCCATAATACTTTTGCTGGCTATAATGTAACTAAAAACTGAAAGTTGATATTCTATCCCGTTACATTTCATTACTACAAACCAGGCCTTATTGAACTTTAGATGATCTAGAAATGTTAAAATAAATTTACATACTGAAGGGAATTATAAGATGTTAGTTGATTTGCTTACTTGTTGCAATTCTAGATATTTTGTCAATTTATTCTTCTAGAAATGGAGTCTCATGGTGAATGTGTTGCAAATATTGGAGGAAGATATGAAAATGATGCACCACATGTAGTAGGAATGGATCCAGGTTCTTGGTTTTGTTTAATTGAAGATGGCATCTGTTAGTGTCTTTCGATTCTTCTAGCATTTGCTTAAATTCACCTTTGATATGGCTTTGTTGAATGCTGATGACGTCTAAATATAAATCCATAATGTATAGGATTTGAAGAAAAACCATTCGAGTTCACATTGACACAAAATTCCTTTCTGGTAGAAACTTCCCAGAGATATATCTTTGCTTTTGTCAACTCATATTGAAGGCAATAAATATTATTATTCTTAGTGCTGCCTTTATACTTTAGTTATCACTATGTAGCTTAGGGGAAGGATTCCTTGAATATAAGTTACCTCTCCTCATGCAATTCTTGCTGAAGTTCATTTTTTGAGCTGTGTTTCTAAGGAAGATGTTCTCCACATAGATGAAATGAAACTCTGGCCATGGTGATTGTTTTTTGGCCATATGTCTAGTAGAATTAGTATGAGAAAACTCTGTCTAGGGACTAGGGGACTTCTTCTCATTCAAGGACAATTAAACTGCTGGATCATCTAAGTTACATGCCACGACAACTTGAATCAGCATTGTTAGGCAATATGAATGACAATACATCGAATTAGTGTAGGGCATTTGTTTTTTGTTCCAGTTGAGAATTGGGAGCCTGGGATGCTCAACAATGGGATCCATTTCCTTCCCTCCCTCTTACAATAGCTTAATGCTCATGCATTGAGACTGGACCCTGATCCTTTTTCTTTTCAACCCTTTGTGTCACGGAAAGTGTTACCTGAGCCAAAGATTAACTACGGTGATTTTACTAAGCTGGAAGCAGTTCTGTCGATGTCGTAAATGCATTGACCAACTAACTTATGCTTTGGACCAAAGTTTTATATTTTCTATCGCCTAATTACTCAAGTTCAAATTATAGCTTCTTTTTGATGGCCCACTTAGCAGCATTTCTAATGCATTCCTCATATATGTAATGTACACGACTAGAAAAATTGCACGTGTATGTCTAGAACCTCATTGCATAGAGATCCTTATCTTCACTTGCCTCCATTTTTAAATGAGTTGCTGATTGGAACTAAGATGTGGAGATTTATATCCACTAAAAAATTAACACAGAAAACTACCTTCTATTAGAGGATATGATTCATTTTTTTTATACTTATTGAGGTATTGCCATCTAATTAGCTGTTTCTTTTCTACCTTTCTGAAATCTGTTTGCTTCCTGCACCAGGATATTGTAAATATAACATGTTTTAATGGATTGAAGAAATTTTTATGGTAACATAAACAATTTGATTTTATTTGTCCTTTTAGCATGCTTACCTATAAGAAAGCAAAATACTACATGAAAATTTTATCCATAGCTTTCCATTTGAGAAAACCTTTTTTCTCAACTTCCATGGAGGAACTTTTCTTATACTGGTACAACTTTCACTTAAGAATCTTATTCTTTCTTTTTTGGTGCAACTTCCATTGAGGAATCTTTTCTTTTGTGCAACTTCCATTTTAGGAATCTTAGATTAGTGTAAAGAAAATTAGAGGCACTTTCTTTTCAGCGTAGCCCCACCTGTGATATGCAGGCTGGGCGTGTCTCTACGTATTTTTGCTTCCAACTGTAGTATTGCAGTAGGATTTTGTAACTCTTTGGAGGAGATGTAGATCTAGAATTTCAAGGGCATCTATGCCATGATGTGAGAACAGGATATCATAGCATTTGACATTCCTTTTTGCTGTGAGGTTTTAGTTTTCAAACATAATAAGATTGATTTTCTTATTTTTGTTGCAGGGTATGTACAGAAAATAACAGCTCGAAAGGATATAGATGTAATGGAGGACTTGGATAATGGGAAGCCACCCTGACCTGATACCTTTTTTTGGCTGCGGCAGTACGCTTTAGATAACATCAATGACTCATTCTTCTGCAACTGTTGACGTATCTTCACAGAAATTGGTTAATACATTTATATAGAGCTGATAGTTAGAGATATCTTCAAAAGAAGAATTTGGAATATATACGGAAGGAATCCATTCTGTCTTTTGCAAAGAATGTATTCTCTTCTGACCACCACCTTTCCCATTTGTTCCTCTCATTTATGTGGTCAGAATCTTTTAATAAATAGTTACTTGCACGTCGTTCAAGGAATAAAATGTAGCCTTTTGCTTTAAACCAATGAAATAGCTTTTATACATGGATACTTGACAGGATATAAAATGATGTAGCGTCTATCAAATCTGCTGCAATTGCATTGAAGGCAAACTATACTTTTTCTTTGAACCACCTGCTGCCATAAACATCATTGAAATGTCAAATATTAGCTTTCTGGAGTTCCAGTACAAGTTGTCAAAGAACAGGTTTCTGCGGAAGCCTTCTCAGCTCTTCTCTTCTCGGGATAGGCAGAGCTCTGGTCTTCTGCCAGTTTTCCAGCCAAACTTGGACGAAATGAGGCAAGTATTCGACAAATTTGATACCAACAAGGATGACAAGATTTCTCAGGAGGAGTACAAAGCCACACTAAGAGCTCTGGGACAGAGTAACGTGATTCAAGACGTGCCAAAGATTTTCAAGGTGGCCGATTTAGATGGAGACGGATTCATTAACTTCAAAGAGTTTGTAGAAGCACAGAAGAAGGGAGGAGGGATTAGAACAATCGATGTACAAACCGCATTTCGGACGTTTGACGTGAACGGTGATGGGAAGATAAGTGCAGAAGAAGTTAGGTAAGCCTTGAGGCGGCTTGGCAAAAGGTGCAGCCTGGACGAGTGCAGGAGAATGGTGAGGGCAGTGGATATTGACGGTGATGGGTTGGTGAACATGGATGAGTTTATGACCATGATGACTCGCACAATGACTCGTAATAATAATGTTGATTAGTGTGTTTTCCTCGTTACCTACTCTTTCATTTAGGCTCCTCTAACTCTTTTCTGTGTGATTTCTTCACAGTTCAAAAGAAAAATTATATAAGCTTTACTCTTTTTCGTTCTTTTTTTTTTCTTATCATTTTTCCATGATGGAAATGGTAGAAACTATGAACTCCGAGGTTGGTGAAAGAAAGTGAACAGAGAAGAAAACTTCTTTAAAAATGATTTCTGTGAGCATATTTTCCTCAGGAACTCTGGGGGAAACTCAAGCTAGTACTTGCAAAAATACCTTTGCAACAACTTTGATAACCCGGACAAATGGACGATTATCTTTCCAAAATATGATTCAGCAATACTAAAATCATCTCAAACACTAAAAAGTTGTAAATTCAAATCCCAAAGTCAATCTAAAGACAGGAACAAAATCAAATAGAGGTTAGATGACTGAAATAGCGAACCAAACCGCAATGCTTGCTTCTTTTCCGATAATTGTTCGATTTTCTAATAAAAGATGAAGAATATGCATGCAGTTAATTGCAGTGTTTCATACAATGAGATTGTTTATAGAGGTACCCATGATGACAAGCAGAAAAAGCAGTAGAGAGGAAGAGAACAAAAGAAGCCCACATCTTCAATAATAGAATTTCTCTATTTTTTGAAGAAAAAAAAAGATTTTTGACAGGTTTACCGTAGCCTATGAGTTCCTCCATTTTTTGGAGCATCTTCTCCTTTCCTTCTACAGCCTTCACACCTATAAACAATCTCGTCTTACTTCCTATCAACGTAATCCGCCTCCATGCTCAGCAACAAACCACGTTTGCCTGTAATTCTCAAACTGGGATTGCTGAAGATGCCGTCCGATCTTTTTCTTTTTTGAACCGTGGAGAATGCCTTCCGCTGGAGATGCTGTCTGATCAAGAAAATGGATGGGAATGGAAAACCAACTGGCGATACCAGTAGCAGTAAAATCATATCTTGTTGAGTATCTGCACATCCAACTTTAAATATTTGGTCTCAAGAGCTATTGATTAAATCTACAGTTGAATACTTGTGCATCAATACCAAATCCCATGTATATGCAATATATTCACAAGAGAAAAGAAAAGTTTCCACATTATGAGCCAGGATTCACAGCAGTTTCTAGCATTCTTAGACTAGGGGAATGCCAGCTTATAAAATCTCAACTAGAGAAAAGGAAACATCTAATCTGACCAACGAAATGTGAATAAGAATGAAAAGACTAAGCAAAATGGTAACATTAACCCAAAAGGCACAGAATATATAATTCCCTGGGCATCAGAAATTGTAGAACATACATTATGAAGCAACAAGCAGTTCATCTCCTACAACCAGGATACTTAATCTCTATCATTTGTACTTTTCAGTTAACAGAAGTCCATATTGCATATGTTCTGGCAGTTTTGCTCTTTACATATCAAAATTATGAGAGAAGATATTTTGAATGAATACGTACAATGGAAGCTTGATTCGATGAGTTCACCAGTAATCTCCACAAGAGCAGATGCCATCTTTGAAATGATGGAACCTTTTGTTATCTCTAACAATCAATTCCCTCCCAACAATCTTGGCCATGATTTTGATGGCATTATGACAGTCACCACATATCCGAAGGTTCTTGATGATCCTCAACGGTGTCCTTGCTGGAGTACTGATGAGACCATACGCAATTGCCAACCGCTCACTGTGGTACAACAAAGCTTGCTCCTTAGCCTCCTGATCAATGTCATGAAGTACATATCTAGTATCTGGCACATAGGTCTGACTCTTCATAGCCAGTGCCCTCTGTTTCTCTTCATCCCGGTAAAGAGTAAGATTTCTAAACTCAAGAATTCTGTTCTTTCCTTCAAGCATGCTTATCGCAGGATACTTCTTTGGCAGTGGAGTAGGGATCTTGTTAGTAACTGCTTTTGATGGATCAATCACGGCCATCATCTCTGCAGCATAATCTTCAAGATCAACATCACCATGAATCTGAGCATAATTCTTCAATGCCTCCCAAATTTCAACAGGTGGCTCAAATGGCAATTTCTCAATATATTCTTTAGCTTCATTCACGTAACCTGACTTTCCAAGAACATCAAGAACTCCCAAATAATGCTTCAACCCTGGACTAATTCCATACTCATCCTTCATTGACTCAAAATGTATGAAACCTTCCTCCACTGCCTCGGCGCTTGCACAAGCTGACAAAACAGCAAGGAAAGTTTCCTCGATTGGCTTCAAACCTAATTTTCTCATTTGCTCAAACAGCTCCAACCCCTTATCTCCCAAGTTATTATTTGCATACCCATTTATCATTAGATGCCATGAATCCATGTTCCTATCCGGCATATGATCAAAAACTCTTCTAGCATCAGTCATACTAGCACATTTCCCATACATTTCAATAACTTTGCTATTCAACCTAAGATCACCCCTAAATGTTGACTGCAAAAAGTGATCATGTACCTTCTTTGCATCCTCATGCTTACCACACAATTCAAACAAAGAATAAAAGCAATTAGCATCAGCTTTAACCCCTTTATCCATCACCTCAATAGCTTCCTTAACCTTTCCCTCCTGGCAAAACCGAGACAAATCACCAAAATTAGGAGCAGGATCAGGAACTTGAGCACCCACACCACTGTCCGACCCTCGATTCTCAGCATTTTGACCCTGCGGTGAACACTGATTAGTGTTTCTACCTTGGGGGTACCCCTGATTTGGATTGCTCCATCGATTCATATTACCAGGTTGCCCATAATCTTGGACATTAGGGCTCGCCTGGCCCGGGTTTCGATGCTGAGGGTATTGCCTAGGACTGCCATATCCCTGATTAGGGTTCTGTTGCGATTGCTGCCTAGGACTGGGATATCCCTGATTAGAATATCCCCTACCAGGATAACCCTGATTCTGATTTTGATGATTAAACTGACTCCCACTATGGTTTTCAAACTGATGGCCATATTGCTGACCATTTACATTACCATTCCACAGATTGGGGTTTCTATCCTCATGTTGAGGTGCGCCCCACTGGTTATGGCCTCTCTGATCCCACTGAGCTTCTGGGTTTCTCTCATCTTGATGATAAACCCTAGAAGAAGGGTCTGATTGTGGCGGAGGTGGTGGTGGTCTCTGATAGTTGTTTGGTATAGCAGAGTTGGATAGGGCTTTAACTAGGATTATGCTGTTGTTGCTGTTATTGAAAGTGAAGTGAGAGTGGTAGTGTTGTAAAGATCGTACCTTTATGAGAGAAGAGAGTGTGTTGGGAGTGGTTGAACGTCGAATCGCCATGACAGACGCCATTGATGTTGTTGAGTTTTGATTTTTGAGTGGGAGTGAAAAAATGGTGAATTGTACCCCAAAACCCTTTCTGTTATCCCATCAAGATACTCAGCTGGCTCGTTTTGGATCTCGGTGAAGGTTTCCGCCTTGCCTGTTTCTTGGGCCTATTGCTTCAAATGGTCGCAAGTTTTTTTTCCCCTAGGACTGGACAGGGAAAATCACACTTTTAAAGATCTTCAAATGCCAATTTTAAAAAATGCCACTCCTAATTTCTCAATATACATAAAATCACTAAAGCTGAAACTTATGTTAAAAATGTTATTTTTTGAAATTCGACTTGATTCCGCAATTGTACCACTCGCAACACAAATAGTCATTTGAACCACATCATATATCCTCAAGAGTTGTTAAAATATTGGCATAATTAGATGTGAGTGTCTATTCACGGATGTCATGAAAGCAAGAATGTTTGAACATCTATGGAACGGATGCAATGAATGAAGAGATATATGTAACTCTATCCATCATTAATTCTTGGTGTATCTATAAATAATACCTCTTTCAACATCGTGTATATCTATTTGAAATGCAAAAAAATAAAACTCTCCATTATCTCTCTAATTTCTTTATTACATTCTTAAATTTTATTTATTTTACTTTTAATTTTTGCAAAGTTTCTCTTAATTTCACAATAAAATAGAGATTTTTTTCTCATTGTAGTGTCGCTCGAGGTCAATGATCGCTTATAAACATATTCCTCTTTCAAACCACTGATGCATTTTTTATTAGATAAAACTGTGAGAACCCATAAATCTAGAGCGAACAACACCTCAATAGATGAACTTAACGCGCGAACATGATCCACAACACTCATAATAAATATATTCTCTAAGATTTGACTTATAAGTAAAATTCATTCAAACTCAGAGTAACTATGCTGAACTAGTACTTTCATGATTACAATGCACAACTTTTTGTATCTACACGGACAACTAAGCAAGTTTCTCGTCCTAAAGCTTGATAGATCATATGGATGACTGCACCAATAAATACGTGTAATTTGAGTTGAGACACTTTTTTTTTTCTTTAACTTCCTTCGTTGACAACACAGGTACATCCTTCCTTTCTTTTCTTTTTTTTGCCACACGTCTTTGCATTCATCCTTTGTTTTCTTTTTCTTTTTCCTATTTGAACAACACAAGTTCATTACATAATCGTCGAGAAACTAACAGAAATACACAACGAAGGAAGGGAGTGCTTTTTTTTTTGTTTTTTCGATTTAGGAAGAGAGTAAACGTTGGGAATAGATGAGAGACAAGTTGAATATCATCTTCTCATGCCTGGTACCACTATTGGAGGCGCAAGTCCTCGCTTTTGTCTATCCATATTGGCTTCCCATCCTTCAACATCAAAAACATATCATTTGGATATGTCAAACTCAATTGCATTACTATGATCAAAGAGAAAAATTACAATTACAGTTTTGACCCTTTTTTTATTTTCGAGAAATAAAGTCCACTCACCATTAATATACTCATAAAATCCGCTAAAAGTTAACATATTTATTACTGATAATCCTACTTTAATACAGAAAAAGACCCAGAAAATGAAAATCCTTTTGTACTTTGACTTGAAATATGAATCAGCAATAGTAGCAACTTGATTCTCACGAAGTTTTGATGGTTACCGTGGAAGATCCACACGATTAGTCCACGCATAAAAGTCATTAATCAGCAAAGTCGTCGATTTGTATTGTTTCAAGTTGCAATTTTTGCATTAATTACTTTTCCTAATCTAACTAATCTGCTTCAAATATATATTTGCCAACTGTAGTCGAAGTCAGATTCCAAAATTCAATGGTTGCAGGGGACCAGACGGGTTACTATGATTGATTAGGGGAAAAAAAGGATTTTATTAGAGGAAGTATCTATGTGATAATTATTGTTGTCCATATCTGATTATTATTGATACCCAGATAACTAAAATATGACACATGATGATTTTTCTAAATTAATTTCAGTAATTTAAAATTAGTTTATCCAAAAAAGATAATTAAAATGATAAGTTTCAATTTTCTATTAATTAAAATTAAAAAAATGAAGAAACCTCGTTGAATTAGTGGTCTAAGCAATAGTTATTTAGGGGAATAAGAAGGAATTACAAATCGTTTAAGTATTGTTGGTATAATATCTTTAATTTACAAAAACAAATATTATTATTATTGCTTAATATTTTTATACACACTGTATTCGACTTTTCTATTTTAATTTTGCAGTTTAACCGTTACTAACATTTTGCAATCCTTGGTGTTTTGAGTTTAAAAAACTTGTCTAAACTCAAGTCAATTAATGAAACTGTGCTTATTTTAATTCACTTCTAATGATATTTTAGTAAATTGATAGGGCTATTATTATTATTAATAGATTTGAGTTAAAATAATAAAAAAAGTTGGCTCAACAGCTTGTTGCCAGTTTTGGGAACCGCCGATTCTTAACGGTTCCGGTTTATTGAATGGAGGAACCGAAACTAAATTGTAGTTCTCACGGTTTGGTTCGGTACAGTTCTGTTTTGGTTCTAGTTTTAATTAGTTTATGTTCTGATTTTGATCAGTTTCAGTTTCAGTTTTGGTTCTGGTTTGGTTCCCTATTTTTTAAAAAAAATTTGCTTTCAATCCTCTATTTTATCCCGTCAATTTTTTTATTTGTAAATTTTGTTATATTCAATAATTAATTATAGTACCAATAATACATTGTATTCCAAAGATTTTTTTTAATAATTTTTAAACAAATTAATTATTCTACTAGTAATTACATCACATAATTTTAAACATAATTAAGAAAAACTCATTAAATTTTATTAAATATAATGAAATAACAAAATAACTAAATTAAACTATAGTAAAAAAGTAGAAAAATTTTGAAAAATATAATTGCAAAAAATAACTTTGAGAAATATAGAAAAGTAATTACAATAATAAAATATATAAATAATTAATAAGAGCAATTTAGAGTAAAATAAATTTTTAAGAGAGACGAAAAAGTGTGAAATTAGTAGGAATATGGTAGGAGTATTTATAAGATTGAAAAAAAAAAAGAAATTGCGGTTCGAACCACCGGTTCGACGATTTTTAAAGGGATAGAATCGAAACCTAAGCCATAACCGTCCGATTTTAATCCGCCGGTTTCGATTCTGGTTCGGTTCCAATTTTGACCGATTAGGTTCCGGTTCAAAAATTACATGTCTAGCTCAACTTAAACCACACATTTTCCATTAACATTCTGTTCATTTATGCTTCTTTGCACGATATGTCATTATCAACGTTTAACAGAAAATTAACAAATATTAACGATAATAAGTTCGTAAAAGTTTATAAATTTACTTTTTTATAACAAGATTATAAATGTTTTGAAATTTAAATTTTGTATATAAAAAATGTAAGGCAATATTGTGCATAAAATTATGAATAAGGCATTTAATTTTGTTTTTTTTTTACCAATCATGAATAAGGCATTTAATGAAGAGAAGAAAAGTACCTATTCCCATGTCAAAACCACGTTTGTTGAGCTCTCTATACTCTTGGCAAAGCGCACACGTCTCACAGCAGAAGTGAACTAAGCAATCCCCACAAGGTTCCTCCCTCAGATCATATTTTGCCCTCAGTTTCGAACGGAAAAAGCATGAATAGAGGCAAGCAAGCCCACTCACAGCTAGTATCAACCCATATAGTGCACCTCCTTCAGCACATGCTGCAATTTTATTTCATTTACAAACAAGTAATTAGATTTTCTGGAGTTGACTCTAATGTTTAGAGATTGTGAATACGATCCTTGTAGGAGTTAAAAATAATAGCAATCGATTGATTTACAAATAATTACGAAAATTATGCATGAATTTAGTATATATATTTAAATGTTTTGTGTAAAAATATTAATAGACCATAAAGAAAATCCATGTTTCATTGCTTACTTGGCGATCCTTCATTAACTATCTCAGCAATCTGTCCAAATGTGATGCATGGACAAAAGGCAGTGATCAAACCTGAAATTTAAAAATGAAAATTATCATTTTTAAAAAATGAAAATTATCATTTTTAGAAAATGAAAAATATAAATAACAATGGTAGAACCTTCATTGTTTCTTTATTTCCTTTGGTTTTGCTAAAAGAAGACATGAATCAAGAAGTTCAGTTGCTTACAATTAGCAGGGTCGTCACAGCAATGGCAAAGACCAGTAGACCACTCTCGTGGAGCTGCAACAGCAGGATTTCTACTGCTTACACTTGGAGGTATGTATGGAGGAGCAAAGTGGAGCTGATGATGGTGATGATGAGTGCTTGGATTTGGAAATCCTGACACAGCTGTAATCGGACCAATTTGCTCAGTTGAGTATCTTGGTCGCTCGTATAACGGCGGAGGATAAGCTACTGGAGTTGGACTGATCACATTATCTGGTGTTGGTGATTGACCCGGAACTGGATACATATTTCGCAGCTTAACTCAACTCTGCAAAGGAGACAATTTCGATGATATTATTATATGTATATGTTAGAGTCAATGTTATATTATATATAAAAATGACCAACTGCTTATTTTCTAAAGCTGGTCGTTAAACCAAAATAAATCCAAGCCTTACTTCCTCTTGAATTCTAGGAAACTATGAGGAATCCTCAAACCATTTTTGTTTTTATCTGACATTTGTGATGAGGGTTCATGGTAAGTATGGTTTGTATAATTTATTGCGGTTTTTGGAGCATCTAATGGAAGTTGCTGGTTAGAGTCTGACCACAAACTATTTTTAAAGACCCATGCATACTTTTCATAATTGCTTCGATTAGACCATTGAAGTCTACACTGAAGTGGTAAAGAAGTCTATACAGTGTAGTAGTAAAGACTCTTTTTTCTAAGAAAAAAGAAGTTTTTAAATTCAAGTGGTGGATTAAAATAAGAGAATTAATTGATCGTTCAATCTCCTATTTAATTTTTTAATTTTAAAAACTTCATATTAGATTTTTATTTATACACAACATCAGTCTAAAACAGATGTTTAATACTTAATTATGATATTTGTTTCTTTCAGTTTGTATATAAATACTATGTACAGAATTTGTGATATCAAGATTAGATGTTAAACGTTTGTTATGAGCTGACGACGTGTACAAGTAGAGATCTAATAAGAGACTTTTAAAACTTGAGAGACTAAATAAAAAATTACGGTAAAGCTCAGAGGCGCTTAAGTAATTGCCCTGTTTAAAATTTGACAAGGAGAGTTTTGCCTTTTAAAATGGGTCTTCTCTAATTCAAATTCGAATTAGTCAAATGCAAAAAATATCTGAATATTGGGTGAGTTGAAAAATAAAATGGTTTGATTAGGGTGAAAAAGAAAAATAATGCACTATCATTATTCACATTCATCCACCAAACAATGTAAAATCATATATATGACGACGCTTGAGTGGCTAATTTACTCCATTTGTAGAACAATAATTATTAACTTATTATTAGTTTCTTCACTCAGAAAAATATTATTAAAAATTATCGATAAACTTGTAATACATTAGTATAAAAATCTTCTTACACTACCATAAAAAATCGAGGTTTGATAATAAAACATGTTGAAAGAATTATATCAGAAGTAATATGTGCCATTAAATATCCATCAATACCCACGGAAAGTTGACAAGTCTTGTCCCATAACATTTACTTGGGTCAAGGTCAAAAGCCAAGCAAAATTTCTCCAATTGTTTTAATTAAATAGTTAATTTAATTAATTATTTTATAATTGTTAATTTAATTAACTGTAATTGAGTCAGTGCATGATCAGTATTGATTATTTATGTTAGCTCTCATTTAAAACAAAAACAACCTTTTCACTAATTATTACTCTTTCCGTCATATAATAATTGATAAATCTTTTATTTAGAGTGCCTTAAAATATAAGTATGTTTTTTTATTATATTTATTATTAATAAAATTATAATATTATTTTTATTTAATTTTTTAATTAATTTATTAATTATTATCAAGTTTATTTAAAGAATATAAATAAAAAAATCTGTAAAATTAAATAAATTTAATTATTAAAATTATTATTTTTTAATTTTAGTAAAAAATTATTAGTGTGTATTATTTTAGGACGGAGGATTATATAATATTGAGATAACTGTGTATTGTTTTCTTTTCTGATAAACTATTGTGTATTGTTTGTTTCTTTTTTAATCAAATTTCAACATCGTTCTCGTCATTGCAGAAAATTCTTCGAAATTGGGAATCATTACTCAATAGCCATAATTACGTAGGGTCATTTTTTAATCCTTGTTGGTCTTCTTGACTTTGATTTTTTTTCATGACCAGCCACAACAATATATTTATGATAATTGATAGAGAATTTTGAACAAAGGGAGCTCAACGTGTCATCTCTCCTTCCTCATTTTTTTCCTGATCTAATATTGAAGGAAGCTTTCCCGGGTGAACTTTATCTTTTTTGATAAAATTTCCTTGGTGAACTAATAGTATTTTTGTTACATTTGATATAATTTTCAAATTTTATCAAATTTGTATTTGATTTTTCTTACGTTTATCATTCTGGGATTAGTTTTTTGGTATTTCATAAAAAAACTTCCACTTCTAGCATGAATACCAGACTCAAAAAGACTTTAGGCATTTTAGTCTTTTTATTAAGGTTGTTAAAACTAACTAAGGGAGAATGATAAGTAAGGGCATAATAGGTTCGGTTTGGGCGATTTTTAGGCTTTCAATCAAATTGAACCGCAAATTTCAATTAGAAAAATTTGCATTTGCAGTTGAACTGCAAATATGTTAGATACATATGGTTCTTGCAGTTAATATATAACAATAGTTAATAAAAGTTTAGTGTCACATATGAATTTAAAGCTTGAGCTTATAATCACCTGGATTCAATGAAAAAAATGAAGAGTAGAGTAACTTTTAATATTATTTTATTATAATTATTGTTCTAACATTCAAGGCTGTCAAAAGATAAACATAGTTGCCTCAATTACGTGTGTAATAAGCTTGCAAATAATACAACTTTCAGCTGCACAAAAATTAAAAAAAAAACTTGTCAAGCCTTTACCCACCTAAAATATACACATTCCAGCAGCCATTACCCAAAACATTAATGTTGTTTGCAAAAAAAAACCAGCTAATATCCCAAAAACATCACTGCATGAAAAGAATTTCAGCAATCAGCCTAAAGTACTACTAGAAGAGAGCCATATACTACCCAAAAAAAAGTATAATCTATAACTTTTAATCACTCATTAAGAAGAGGTTTTGAAGTATGATCAATCTCTACAAAAACTCATAAAAGTTAGAAATCAAAATTCAAATAATATACATTTATATAAATTAAACTATGTAAATTTATTATAATAACAAAAATTTACCTTTGACAAAATTTTTCAAAGTTTTAATATCTTCAAGCATCACCTTCAAATAACATGGCTTTTCATTTGATCTAAGTCAATTTTGAGTTCGAAATAGTGCTTCAACCGTCTTTAGCATCAAAGTGTTCCAATATACTGAATGCGGATTCACTAGAGATTGTGGATATTGGAATAACTAAAATTTGCCTTGCCATCTTAGAAAGGCAAAGATTTTTGCACTCATTTAACTTCCAATAGCCCAACAAATCAAATAGCTCTGTAGCTGTCAAATAGCCATCACTCAAATAGTTAAATAATTCAAATTTGCTCTTGCTCTTTCATTTGTTGTTGAAACTTGGTTGCCATAAAACTAAAACCTCCACCACGCCCATCATCCGTTGCATCATTTAAAGCATCCAATCCTACACAAAAATCATAATTTTCACATGAATTTTGATCTTTATAAAATTTGAAAACCTATTTAAAGCAGATTCAACACTCACAAGCAATTCAACTTTCTTGGCATGATACATTTCATTCAAGCAAAACTCAACATATTTCAATTTAAATATTGGATCCTACGAGCATCAATTTGTTAATTTTACCAGTATTCTCCCAATATTTAGTAGATTTTACTTTCATTCTACTTGCCATTAAAGTCAATAAAATATCTTCACTCTTGCACAATTGAATTAATCCAGCATGAATGTCTATAATAATTGAAACCAGCTCTAGAAAAATTGGGATTATTATTCTTAGTAAAATGATCCCAATCTTTTCCTAGGTTGAGGAGTTGGTTTTATAGTTGTCTCCTCAACAGTTGGTGCCTCTTTCCTCTTTTCATTCTTAACAACATGTGTCTCTAACTTATCAACATCTAACGTTCCAACTACTGATAAATTTTTAGCTTCCATTGTATAATTTCTATTGATTAGGAATTGATTTCTGCAAAAAAAAAAAGAAAAGAAAAAAATTAAATTAACCAAACAAAAAAATGAAAAAAAAAATAATGAACTTTCCTCAATAAAGAAAAACACTTGAACTGTAATATCTCATATGTTCTAACTGGAATCCGATAGTATTCCGTTTGGACTTTGAAGTAATTCAAGGTTTTTAGACTTTAATCTTGAGTAGCAACGTTTCAGCGGTGATGTTGTGTGTGTACGACATGCTGAAGGTCCTCTATGTGCATTGAAGATGGCTCTATGCGCATAGATTGATGTCTGATGATGGGTCGTGGGCGTGCCTAAGCACGTCTATATGCGTGGAGAGTACTTACGCACGTTGTTCTCCATTTGTAACTTGAACCATGAGCGAATGAGGGGAACTATGTGCGTTGGAGAAGGTTCTATGTGCGTTGGGCATTTTATAGATGTAAGTTGTGAGTAAGGGAAGCCATCTGCGTGCATAGTGTATGTGGTGTGCACGTTGATTTCGAATCTAGAAGTAAAAGGTCATCAAATCTGCGATCTACGTACGTTAAAGCTTTGTCTATGCACATAGACCTTGATCAACGTGTGTAGAAGGAGGCACAACGCACGTAGGATTGCTTTGCTGGGCCATTTTGCATGCCATGTAGCATTTCGATGTCAAGGGCTTATAAATACCCGCAACTAACGCATTCTCGACATTTACTCCTCCCAACCACCGAAATTACTCCAGAGATCAGCTCTTTCCCTCTCCCATTGCTCTTCCATCCATCCTTTTGCTTCCTTGAGGTAAGAAACGTTTGATGATTCCTTCTCTTCGCCATTTTCTGCTTTGCATTCACTCATGTAGGGTTTTTTCTGAAAATGAGTGTTGAGATTAGATCTATTCTTTCTGGGTTTAGGGAAGTTAAACATTGTTAGTTTAAGGATGTTTAAGGTTGAAATCACAGGATTTTAACTTCAGTTTTGGGAGATTTTGTGTTTGAACAAAATGGGTTTATTCCGAGCTATGGATTCGAATTTTGGTGAACTTCTTATTGGATCTGAAGTTATTTTTGTTGTATAAGGTCAGATCTGAGTTAGGAATGCTTTGATTTGAGTTGGACCTTGTGATTGGATGGATCATTCATCATGGTCATGAGAATCCGAATTTGAGGGTGAAGAATCTTGATGATTCTTAGTTGGGTTGTCTAAATAGGTATTAGATTCACGTCCAGGAGGTCGATTATAGTTGGGCATGTGATCGATCAGTTGGGTATTGATCGAATTGAGAGATTGTCATATTTTAGCATCTGATGCCATCGAGGTTTAGGTGGCATTTGCATTGCATGCATATATACGGTACTGCCACAGTATTAGTACCCTATTATGATCATTTGAATGTGATTTATTTGTTTTAGCTTCATGTACCTGTTAGCACGACCAACTAGGTACCAGTGGTGTTTGATTGGAGTTCAATTTGATTACCAGGTGAGTGTGGCAGCAGCTTCAGACACATAGATTGTGTCTTTTAGAACCTATATATTTTGATGTGTTCAGACCATATCTGTAAACCAGACTAATTAATAATTGGAAGTTATAACAAAATCTGACTATGTACAATAAGGAATTCAATTATCAGTAT
>CAODLS010936130.1:0-10448 GCA_948243855.1 Flueggea neowawraea | reverse complement strand
CAACTTTCGAGGCTTTCAACACAAGACACGGTCTGAGACCACAAGACACGGTCTTGTAAGACCGTGTCCTATTCATCATTGTTAAATGCACCTCCAGGATGCAAGACACGGTTTGGAATACCAAGACACGACCGTGTAATTTCATAATCTACCTGTGTCCTATTCGCCACAGCCAAGTGCACATTCAAAATGAAAGACATGGCCTTGGAGTCAAAGCCACAGCCGTGTAACTAAAGTTGTGTCCGTGTCTTGCCAGTTTCAGAACCAAACATGTCAAAGAGCTGAAACGACGAAGTTTTAAAGCAAGACATGGTTTGGGAACCAAAGGCACGACTGTGTAATGTCTTTATCAGGTCGTGTCTTACCAGAACACACCATTTCGGTCTATTTATGCTTTGAACAAACCCTAATCAAAGAGTGTCTCCATTGACACACAAAAACAGAGTTCTAGAGAGGGAAAGAGCTAGGTTTCAAGGAGAGAACGCCTTTGGATTCGATTTTCTTCAAGATTGAAGTGATTGCTTGAAGATTGAAGGATTATAAATGGGTTCTTTCTTTCTATCTTGTTTCCATTTTGTTTTTGTTGATTTATCTACTGATATTATGAGCTAAATTAATATGCATCTAGATGTGATGAACCCTAGGACGAATTTGTGATTGGGTTTTGTTATTTTGTTGCTTTGTTCATGAATTGAGACTCATCTATGATATAATATTATGCTGTTGAATTGATTCTACCGGTGTTTTGATTTGACAATTAATTGCATGCGTGAGAATCGAGAGATTTATTGTGTGTTTTGAATTGTTCATAGGTGAGAGGAGTTGCACGCAAACCTAGAGATAGGTCAACGTAAATCTTCCAAATTAAGGTCAAACTTAATATGGGAATTCATTAATCAGTGTCAATGGAACGTGGGGGCATTAATTAGGAAGAGATTCTGGTGAATCAACTTGATGTTATATGTTAACTGACTCGAGAGAGAGGTTAATGTATGTTAGGAATTCGTATGGTTCAATTGTACGAACAAGTGACTTAGTGACGAGGTCAATTTTGGTTAGGTAGTCCTATGGGATTCAACATCTGGATGCTACTGTTACCCTTGATTGCCCAGTTCTTAAACTCTCTTTATGCTATTGTGTTGTGTGTTGGCGTGTCTCCATTCCTTTTGTGTTTATAGGCTAGATAATAGAGAGAGAGTCATTACTAGTACTCTTAGCCTCTGTGGGATACGACACTCGGTACTCAGGTCCGCGTACTACAATCGATAGGTTCTCTTGCCTGCTACCAATAAACAATATAATATCTCATAGATATGAAATAAAATGCCTCTTTATTAAATAATAAATGTAATGACAATGTACATCAATGATTGGACTAGGGCACAAAACTAACAAGACAGATACATAGATAGAATGTAGGGACAAACGATGCTAATGCATGAACAGAGATAGATACCAGAGATACAAAAAATGTAGAACAAAGGAAGAGAGAAAAATGCCAACCTAAGAATTTGCAGAGTGAAACAAGTGTAGATATCTACGTCGCATCTCATCATCGACCTCCCAAGTGGCCTCCTCAACTGAATGGTGTCTCCAAATCACCTTATCAGAAGCAATCTCCTTATTCCACAGTCTCTTGACCTGACGGTCAATAATCCAGACTAGAGCCTTATCATAAGACAAAGCGGGTCTAACCTCCACCGACTGTGTTGCCAGAACATGTGATGGATCAGAGGTATACTTCCTCTGAAGTGAGATGTGAAAAACTGGATGAACAGAAGCAAACTGAGGCCGTAATGCCAACTCATATGCAATGTCTCCAACATGGCCGATAATCTCAAATGGACCAATGAATCTCGGGCTCAACTTGCCCTTCTTTTCAAATCTCATAATGCCCTTCATCGGCAAAACTTTCAGAAATACATGGTCTCCAATTGCAAACTCCAAATGTTTACGCTTTGGATCAGCGTAACTCTTCTGAAAACTATGAACAGTCTAAATCCTATGCTGGATCAATCTGACTTTCTCATTAGTCTCCAAAATAAGATCCCGCCCCACCGGCTCTCTCTCACAAGCATCGGCTCAACATAGTGGAGATCTACATAACCTGCCATACAACGCCTTGTACGGTGCCACCCCGATACTCGAATGGTACGAGCTGTTATATGCAAACTCTACCAGAGTTAAATGGCAATCCCAACTCCCAGTAAAATCTATAGCACACTCTCTCAACATATCCTCCAAAGTCTGAATCGTGCACCCAGACTAACCATCAGTCTGCGGGTGAAAAGTTGTACTAAAATCCAATTGAGTACACAACTCTTCTTACAGCTTACGCCAAAACTGCGAAGTGAACTTAGGTCCTCTGTCCGACACTATAGAGATTGGCACACCATACAAACACACAATCCTATCAATGTACAACCTTGCTAGGCATGCCCCTCCATCTGTCGTCTTGACAGGGAGAAAATGTGTTGACTTCATCAAACGGTCAACAATAACTCAAATGGAATCATACCCAGCAGATATCATCGGTAATCCAACTAAAAAATCCATCGTGATACAATCACATTTCCACTCTGGAAGGGGCATATGCTCTAACAATCCCGAAGGTCACTAGTGCTCAAAGTTAATCTGCTGACAGGTCAAACACTGACTGACGAACTCACTGATATCTTTCTTCATCTTTGGCCACCAGTAGGACTCTCGGAGATTCTGATACATCTTAATGTATCGCGGGTGTACAGAATACATAGAACTATGACCCTCAGTCATAATCTCCTCACGTAAACCACCAGAAGATGGTACATACAATCTCAATCCAAACCAAATGACTCCAGAGCCATTAATACTAAATCCCAGCACCTCGGAGGATTTAACCTTCTCAATCAAACTCAAAATCTCAGAATCCTCCTTCTGAGCCTCTCTAATATGGTCCAACAGTATAGTTCTCGTCTCGATGTGACCGAATAATACTCCTGAGTCATCAAATTGTAACTCAACCCTAGACTCCATCAGACTCTGCCACTCTGATACCGATGGTCACCTCTCAACAGAAATATGGAATAAGCGACCCATCGACTTCATACTCAAAGCATCAGCAACGATGTTGGCCTGGCCAGGATGATACGATATAGTATAATCACAGTCCTTTAGTAACTCCAACCAATGTCTTTGTCTCAAATTGAAATCTCATTGCCCAAAAATGTACTTTAAACTCTTATGATCTGTAAAGATCTCAAAAGTCTCTCCGTACAAATAATGCCTCCAAATCTCTAGTGCAAACACTACTGCTGCCAACTCCAAATCGTGCATTAGAAAATTCTATTCGTACCAAGCCATAGGAGCTACAATTAAGTCAATTAGATTTAACTCCCTTTTGCGTCAATTGAGTCATAGGAGCTACAATCTTAAAAAAATCTTAGATAAATCTTAGATAAATCTCTTATAATACCCGACCAATCCAAGGAAACTCTAAATCTTTGTACGATCTTAGGCCTCTCCCAATGAAGTACAGCCTCTACCTTCTCGGGATCAACCAAAATACCCTCTCTTGACACCATGTGCCCGAGAAACGCTGTCTGTTCAATCCATAACTCGAACTTCGAGAACTTAGCGTAAAGTTGATTATCGATTAAGGCAATGAAGAAACGATCCAGATACGGTCTAAACACTCTGTTCATCAAATCCATAAATGTTGCAGGGGTATTCATCAAACCGAACGACATCACCAAAAACACATAGTGACCATATCTAGTTCAAAACGTCGTCTTAGGGATGTCCTCAACTCTAATCCTCAACTAGTGATATCCCGACCTCAAGTCAAACTTAGAAATCCATTGTGCACCTTGCAACTGGTCAAACAGATCATCTATCCTAGGAAGGGGATATCAATTCTTCATCGTTACCTTGTTAAGCTGACGATAATCAATACACATCCGAAGGCTTCTATCCTTCTTCTTGACAAACAACACTGGAGCCATCCGATACGGTGGGATCAATATCGGATCGATACCAGGCTGCAATTCTATAGGAAACTCAATCTTCCTATCAGGTGGAAGTTCAAATAAATCCTCGGGAAACACATCAGAGAACTCTCTTACCACTGGTACATCTTCTATTCTCAACTCTGAGGCTTGAGACTTGGTGAGCACGAAAGCCAAATACGCCTCACAACCACGACGAATCATCTTTTTTGCCCTAATTACTAATACATAACCCCGAGCAACACTGCCTCGCTCACCTTGATAGCAAAACTCAGTCTGACCAGGTGGTCAAAAACATACTCTCTTGGCAAAACAATCCAAGGTAGCATGCCAAGTCGAAAGACAATCCATACCAAGTATGACATCAAACTCTCCCATGTCCAATACTATAAGATCAACGATCAACTCGTGTCCACCAAAAGTAATCCCGCAACCTCGAACTTCAGAATCAACCACAATCTTACTACTCAAAGGTGACGAAACTTCTAACAATTTAGCTAGTAGATAAATTACTAACCTAGCATGCTCCACAAAATGTGGCGTGATAAATGAATGTGATGCACCAAAATCAAATAATACATGAGCAGAAGTCCCAAAAATAAATAGTGTACCCGTCAATGCAGCATTAGAGGCCTGTGCCTCCTGACGCGTCAGATGATAAACTTGAACATGCCCTCCAGTAGCAGCACTCTTCATGGCCTAACCACGTCCTGCAGTCAAATCTCCACTGCTAAAAACACCACGGCCTCTAAGACCTTTTCCTGCACCTCCTGCACCCTTGTTGATGCTCGTGCTAACACTACTAGAATCTCCCACTATAGGCTCTCTCGGCTGAGATCCTGCACCAAGTTTCAAAGGACACTCTACTATCTTGTGCCCCGCTGTCTATAATAAAAACAATGGCCATACCTCTGGCAGCCTCTGCAATCTTCCTAATGGTAAACAGATCCTGGGTCGCCACTATTCTGCCAATAGTGGGACGCAACCTCTCTAGAAACTTCCTAGCCAAGGCCTCCTCTTGCTAACTCACTAAGGGTGCATGCCTACTCAAATCCTTGAACTTATCCTCATATTCTGTCACCGACATACCTACCCCTGATGAAAATCACTGAACTCATTCGCCTTCTTATCTCAAATACTACGAGGAAAGACAGATGAGATGAGTTCATTCTTGAATCTAGCCCAACTATAATCTCGAGCCTCAACAATCCTCCACCATCTCAGAAGAAATGCAGCAATCCTGACCCTACTGGCATCATCGGTAATGGCCCAAGCATCAAAGCGGTGCTCTACCTCTATGAAAAAGTCACAGGGGTCATCTCCCACCCCACCTGAAAATCTCGATGGCTAAACCTTTAGGAATCTATCCAATAAATCATCCTCTCTGGCCCATGGTGCAATAGGGCAGCCACTAGAGCATCTACTGTGACCCCTTCTAGCTGAGGCTGCTGAACAGGTGGCACTTGAAGTGGAATTGGTGTTGCTCATGTTGGCGAAAATGGTTGACCTCCAGCCGGCTAACCTTGCTGAACTCTCTCCATACAGTTGAGAACCTTGGTCATATGCTCAAACATCTCTAAATGAGATGTGAGAAGCTACTGAAGGTGAGGCTGCCGCTGCTGAGGTACTGGCGCTGCAACCTCCGGAGCATTATGTGAATCCTGCAGGTCCACAACAGACTAAGTGGCGGCCTCGTCAGGCACTCGCCTAAGTCTACCATGACCACGGTCACGTCCACGACCACGACGATCCATCACTACAGATACAGATAGAAAGGACATATGTAGATGTCAGAATGCAAGTGATTGCCACAGTACCAAGACAAGTATCGGAAGAATATATGGAAGCAATTCAGACAGACTCTAGCAAAGATACCTAGGCTCCACACTGACCCAGACAATTCAAAAACCTAACACTCTGGTACCACCTTTGTCACGACCCAAAGTCGGGCGGCGTACGAAGTGAACCGTCTATGGAAGTCTGGTCCATCTCGTACAAGCCTCATAGATCAGACATTCTACCAAAAGTATTCAAATTAATTAAATATTAAGCTAGATATAGAGTATAAAACATTTTATACCGAAATGCATATATAATAAGTTATACAAAACAAAATCTTAAATATCAGCAATGTATGAAACCGAAAGACAAACGTAGCCCAATAACCTAACAGCGACTCGGTGTATAGCTCTACCAAAAACAAAAGGAGCCCAAATCAAAGGGGCACTCACTGTCAAGCGGAACGCCTCACTAGGTACCAAGTGTCGAAGAGTCGCCAAATGTCAAAATGTAACCTGTGAATATAAGATAAAGGAGAATAGACAAGAAACAGAGAAAAGGGGTAAGAATCCCTAGTGAGAAAAAACCCATCCAGATTGGCTCTAGGCCTCACAAAAACTGTTTTGAAAACATTTCAAAAATATCGCAAACATATATAAGTGTATATACGTATACACGCAAATACGGAATAATAGTTCAAAAATCCTTTCTAAAAAACGTTCGTATGCAAAGCAAACAAAATGCATAAACATACATAAAATATATATCGTATATTGTATATCAGACGAATATGGGACTTGGGACCAAAAACAGACAGAATAATGTATAATAAAAAGTGGACTCGGCCACTAATTCAAACTTAATCAAAAACAAAATACGTTCATCTGGTTGGACACACGGCTACCAAAAACCCTGGTAACTAGGTCTCGAATGCGCATTGGTATATCAAATACTACGTTTTACCCTATGTAGTACAGGTGTCCCATATCAAAGTATTTATATATATTCCATATATATGTAGCAAACGCACATGCAAGCAGAGATTATTTTACCAAAAAATATTTATATACCTTATATAAATATTCGATATCAAAAATATAATTATTTTTCAGAAAAAAAATATTTATATACCATATATAAATATTAATTATAAATATTTAATACCAATGTTAAATGCCAACATTAAATACTAGAATCAAAATACGTAAATTAATAATCACATAATCCAGATTATTAATTAGCCAAACCAATAATTATTCCAAATTCCCGAATAAAGCCGGACATAGCAAAAACATATAATTTCAGAAGACACAGCCTATGTGTCTGAAGCTGCCATTTCACTCACCTAGTATCTGAAGCTAAGGATCCAGTCAAACACCTCTAGTGGGTGGTTGATCGTGTTGGCAGGAACAAGTAGCTGAAACATATACAGACGTACTTAATATCAGAATAAAATATGGGTACTGTGGCGGTACCAAATGTATGATATGCAAATGTGAATGCAAACACTCACTCGACGATGAAAAACCTATTTCGGTCAAAGATTTATAGCTTTCGTCTCAAAAATCGAAATCTACGTAAAATTACAGTTTAGTCCCAGACTTATGTAAAATTACCATTTAGTCCCTAAACCTCATAAAATTATAAATTGGTCCCCAAAATTTTCAAAATTTATTATTTAGTCCTCCAAGTATTTTAAATTTATAAGGCAGTCCTCCTATTTATTAAAATTATATATTTAACCCTAAATTCTTAAAAATTACAAATCAACCCTAAAATTCTAAAATTCACAGATTTGACCCATTTGAAAAATATCACTTCCAGTCCTCAATACAAACTGTCCAGAATTTCACAAATTGCAATTGTTGTCCTTTTATTCCACAATCACAACAAATGGTCCCTAACAGCAAAACTCACTTTTTCCTCCAACTGTTTCTCCGATCCAACCTCTTCCTTCTTTCTCAACCAACCCAGAAATTCCATGTTTTCATCCTCAACAAACTCCAGAACCATTCAGCCCACCAAAACAGCCCCAACAATCTCAGTTTTTAATCCTCAAAGCTAAGAAAAACTTCACCTGATTGTCACCTTCAATCCCTCCTATTTTACTATTCTAAACCCATAAAATCCAACCAAACAACTAAATAATCACCCAGAACTCATGCCACACCGAAACTCAATCACAACCAACAGATATGAACACAACAATATAATTATATTTAGCAGAAAATAAAAGGGAAAAGCTTGACATTTACCTCAACTTGAAGGAGGAGAACAACGAAAAATGGAGAGAGTGCTGAGAGGGTCTGGGTTGTAGTGAAGAGCTGAGGTGAAAGGTGACTGAAATGGGCGGTGATCGGTGTCAAAAAAGCTGGAGAGTAGCAGGTTTGGGCAGTGGAAATCGAGTAAAAAATGTAGCAGAAATGTAGACTTAGGCGGTGGGATTTGAAAACTCAGAAATAACAAAACGACGTCGCTTGATTTATTTAGGTTACACAGCCGAATGGACGACATGCGTAGGCTTTGAACGACAGCTGCTCTCTCCCCGGACGATGCGTCATTTCTTCTAGCAGCCAGCCCAACAATACATGAACGACCGGATAGCACGCGAAAGACAGCGTCCTTGAGATCCTACGACCTGTCGTCTATCTCTAACACCCAAACGACCGGTCTTCCATTTCCTTTTATTCCAATTTTTTTTTTGATTTTTATCCAATTTCCACCTAATTAATCAACTATAATCACTTAAAAAATTCATTAATCACCCAATTAATATTTAAAACACAAAAATATAATTTTTAACATAAATAAAAATATTTTTATTATTTTCCAAATTAATAGGAAAAATTACCAAAAATTTTCAAAAATTTATTGGAAATTTTCATCAAAAATAATTCCATGGAAAAATTATTGCTAAAAAAATCCCAAAAATACGAGATCTTACAGTTGAATTGTGCGGTAAAAGTAGTTTTGAATTTTTTTCGAAAATAATTGCAATCAAATAAAGAACATAAGAACTTATAGCAGTTCGGTCATCTCAATGCCTACGTCCACTACCTAAGTATCACCAATTAGGATGGCATGACCCAAAATCGGGCATGGCACATACGATGCAAAACGTCTAAACAAGTTCGGTTAATCTCGCACAAGCCTCAAAGTCAGAACTTATACCCAAAAACCATTTATTAATAAACAACCTATTAATCAAATTACAATAGTTTAGTAACTAAAAGTTTAAAAATAATATTCTTAAATAATAAAATAAAATATTATTATAATATTGAAATATAAAATAAATAGTTATAAGTCAAATTATTTAAAGATTAAACAATAACAAATGCAGAACCAGAACCCACAGATAAACCGGTGTGGAGCTTCCAACAAAATATATAATATATAGGACCCGAATAATAAGGCACTCACTGCTGACAAGAACGTCTCACTAGGCGCAAAGTATCAGATAACTGTTATCAACAAAACCTGAAAAATAAGTTTTAAAAATAAAATAATAAAAACAAAGGGGTCAAAACCCAATAAGGGATAACACTTCAGATCGCCTCTTACGTGCCTCATACACGTATACATTGTATACTATTAGTATACACTCTTATTTCTACAAATAATAATTCAGAAATTCCTTTTGAAATTATTCGTAAAACAAAACAGACAACAAACAATCAAACGAACTAAATAAATAAATAAATCAAATCAAATATTTTATTTTTAAAATATTTACTAAAGAACGAAACATTCAAAAACCTGACAAAACCAAAATCAATCAAAAGAAGTGAAATAAATACAAATTCAAATATATAATAATTTTTAGAATACATTTGCCAAAATATTTACGACCAGAGCTATCACGACCCATTCCCGGGACCATGATCGGCGTACGAGGTGAACCGTCTATGGGAGCCCGGCCTATCCCGCACAAGCCTCCATAGTACAAAACTTCTACCCAAATATCATATTTAAAGAAATATGAAAAATAAATAAAAATATAATCTTTGTTTATTAAAAACAAAACATATATAATATTAAGTGCGGAAATTATTTCAAATTAAAACATTTGAAATGTAAAAAACATAAACACCTCCTACAGGAACCCGGTGTGGAGCACTGACCGCAACATTAGAATCCCTCACTGAGTATCAAAAGCCAATGGACATAATCCCCAAGAGTCACCTGCAAGATGATAATAATAGAGGCAAAGCAAAACAAAGAAAAAGGGTCAAACCCTGTGAGTGAGGGACAACACTCTAGATCGCCTCATACGTGCCTAACAAAGACTAGTTTGAAAACCATTTGAAAACTAACACATGCGGTATACGACAGGTATACATATATATACACTATATACATAGTATGATTTCCACGAAAACATTTCAAAATCGTTTGCAACCAAAGCAAACAACATGAACAAAATCCTTCTAGAACTAAACCAGAATCTTTTCCAAACATTATTAAAGTTGTCATGCTTGCAAAACCAAACCAAAACCTTTCAAAAATTGTTTTATCTTATCGGAGCTTTTAAAACAAAATCCTTTGTAGTTTTTCTCAAAACCTCATAATCAACCTTTGCCTTGTAGGCATCATAATACTAATAGTATTATCTTCAAAATCATATCTTATCAAAACATATTCCATAAATATCAGAGTCAAAAACTTATATCACGGATAAGG
>CAODLS010936110.1:0-15834 GCA_948243855.1 Flueggea neowawraea | reverse complement strand
TTTCTAAGCAACAAATTCATCTTCCTAGACAATTCATCAACCATTGAAGCTCATTCAGGAGAAGTGGAAGTATTTACCTCATGCATGTCTGCTCTTCTTCCCCTAACCTTTTTTGTTGTGAATTTGTTTCCAACATCTCATGTATATCATACACCTCTTCAGCCGTTTTGTCTCCAAAATAGCCATCCGAAACGATGTCCACCAATATTTGCCCATGCATTGTCAATCCATCAAAGAAGAATTGAGTCAATAATGCCAATGAGAATTTATCATGTGGGCATTGACTTAATAAAGTCTTGAAGAGCTATTATGCCTCATGAAAGGGTTCTCGCTCCAATTGTGAGAATGAGCAAATCTTGCTTCTCAACTCCACTGTCTTTTGGCGAGAAAAAGATTTCATCATGAACTTTTCATAAACCTTATCCCAAGTACCAATTGACCCTTCTGGCAAGTTGATCAACCACATTTTTTCTCTATCCTTCAATGTGTAGGGGAAACACCTCATCCTTAGCTCTTTTTCGGTCAAACCATTAAGAGGGAAAGTTTGGATGGTGGTGTAGAACTCCCTCAAGAATGAAAGTGGATCCTCCTAAGGCAACCCATTGTACGAAGGCAACATAGTAAAATGAACACTCTTTAATTCATAGTTTCTTGCAATTGGGCTTAGCCTTATAGATGAAGGGGATGCCCCAATTACCGGCCTTTGTATCTCCATCATATTCATCCAACCCGGCAAATGGTTCCCAACACCACTTCCTTGAGCTTGCTCAATTCTAGGCTTCTCAACCTTAACTTGAGGGCTAGCAATCCCTTCCATCCTTGCCTTTCTCTGATTAGCATGATTTGCCCTTAAAACCTTCTCTATTTTTAGAATCAAAGGGATAACTTCTTGATTTTTCAAGCTCCTAATGTGTCTCAAAAGCATAAACACCTACAATTGCAAAGAAAATCAAACAATTAAAATAAAAATAAAAAAAGATCACAATTAGAACACTGTTCTCCTACAACGATACCAAAAACTTGATCAGTATCTTCCAAGTGCACGAGAATCGATGTAGTTTTACTTTAGAAGTATCCCTAGGGTTATCAAATCCAAAGGGAACGGGTCTAATTGTGGTCAAATGAGAAAATAAAAGCAAGTATAAACATCAAAAGGTTGTTTTTGGGGTTTTGTAAATTAAAACAAGCAATAATTTAAAAACAATAAACTGAATTATGGGAAAATGTTAGGGCTTTCGAGATAAAACCAAGGATTTAGTTTCCAAATGAATGAGAATGAGTTTTAACAAAATGAGTGTGAGTGTTCTCTCGTCAAGACTAACCCAGCCCTCTTTCGAGGTCACTTGAGTCATACATACACTTCCTAGGAGGGTCCTTTTGGCCTCACCTAGTCTAGTTAGGCCCATTAGGCTCCTTAGGAAATTTCATCGAATACCTTATAGACATATGTATATTTATATCCTAAAATCCTACAAGTTTTATGCAAGTAACCTAACCCAAGCTTCTTCTTTTGATTCATCATTTGGGCTTATAAAAAACAACATTGTGGTAGCAAAGCACAAAATCATTCAATCAATAACAAGTCATAAAATCATCACCAATCATAGATATAGCAATAAAGGCTCAATAAACAATAGATTTAACAATAAAAGCACAAAACCCATAACATAAATCGTTCATTAAAGCAACATCAATCCAAGATTTACATCTCTAAACCATAACAAAAATTTAAGCTAACATGTTTAGGGAATAGAACATAAAACAATAAATAAAAATCTTAAACATGTTTCTAAACAAAGAAAAGAAGATACAAAGATAGAATAAAGCTTCTCTCAATGGTTGATGAAGCCCTCTTCCAATCCTCTTCTCTCTCTTCTTTGAATCTTCCTTAAAGAATGTGTAGAGAATATTTTTCTTTAATGTTCAAGTCTCCAAACTGGCCCAAAATGGTGAGAGAGAGGTGTATTTATGCCCTTCTTTGTCCCTTTAAACCGTAAGACATTTGTCCAAAAGATGCCACCTTTTTGTGGCTTAGTCCCCACTCTTTTTGTTCTCTTTTTGACACATTTTTCTCTCTCTTTAGGAAGCCATAGTCAGGGCCACAGTCAGCTTCATGACCATGGCTTGCTACTGTCTGTGATTTGGCACTGAAATTATGAAGACACAACCAAAACATGAAAGACAAGGTTGTATCTTCTGCCTATGTAATAGGACACGGTCATGTCTTGCTCCTCCATGATCGTGCCTTGTTTCTGGGTGCCCATTCTTCACTCTTTTGATTACCATGGCTGTGGGTTGTATCCACCATGGTTGTGGTACCCCTTTTGTGCACTTTCTTCTTCAATTTCTTAATCCTTTCTTGAGTTGGTTCAATGCTTTTTCACTTTACATCATTTCTCCATCATTTCCAACTCATTTTCTTCACATTTCTCTCATCCTAAAAAATCACAAACATCTTATCAAATTCATTATAAACGCATGATTTGTAGGACAAAAATGTATGAATTATTGCTTAATTTATCTTATAATTTTAGCATACATCACTATGGTCCATTTAAGATTATTAGCTGTAATGGGGCTATTGCGTATGAGTTGGTGCTACCACCTCAGTTTGCTTCTATCCATCCGATGTTCCATATATCCCTCTTAAGGAAGTATGTCCCCTGATTTGTCCCATGTTCTGGCACCGTAGTCTGTTGAGGTTAGGCTCGATTTATCTTATGGCGAGACTCCACAATAAAGGCTTTGCAACAAAGAGATTTCTTCGGTAAAAGTGATTTGATGACATCATTCTATTGAGAAGGCTACTTGAAAAGCTGAGGACGAGATGCAGCACAAATATCCGCACCTGTTCGACTCTGCTGATCCATAGGTCAATGCATTTTGTTTCTGCATCTCTGCATTTCATTTTGCATACTTATTTCAGTCTCGATATTATTGTTTTTGTATTATTATTTTTGCATGTTTGTACATTTGGCTGGGTAGCCGAGTGTTAGTTGAGCGTTGGTTATGCTCGTGATGTTGGAGTCTAGATTTTTGGTTTGGGTTTGATTTTGGAGACTTAGGTTTGATTTTAGCTTTGATCTAATCTATTTCAAAATTCAAGGTTGCATTTCTTTTGAGGGGGGCAAGTATGTAATATCCCACCCATTTCAGACAGAATCCCTGTAGCTTTCAGTTCTAGTTTCATTTGATCTCTAGGATAATTGGAGTATTGATTGATGATCTTTGATGTTCATGATGTTATTGGGCAAGGTCGGGTGTGGTTTGGCTTCAGGAATGGTCTGACACGAGTCCAGAAGCGTAGAAAGATCAAGGAGAGTGAATGAAGATGTCTAACTTATGTTAGACAATAACTAATGTACGTAAAGCAACACTGATGTACGTAAGAGTAAAGCTTACATACGTAAGGCCTTCTTTCAGCATATGTGCATGTTTTCATCGTTTGACGTACGTGAGCTAGGTTTCTACATGATTCACGTACGTGAGACTTACAATGACGTACGTGAAATCAGGTTTGACGCCTCTAGATACAATTTTTCACCATGATAACGTATGTGAGATGCTTGGAAATGTATGAAGGGTCCCATAACGTACGTGAGCTTCAGATTGACGTACGTGAGCTTTGTTCATAAAGTCTTTAAAGCTCCCAACAACACAACTTTCTTCATTTATTCTCTCTTCTCTCACTCAAATTGAAGTTTGTTTGTTGGATTTGTTAGTAGATTTATGTTTCGAAGGTTGTTTGGGAACAATGTGGATAGATTAGAACGTTGGGTATCCATCCAAAGAAAATTTGGTATTCTTTAGAAATAACTTTCTGGTAGTTAGTTTTGTAAATTTCTGAAAAGTTCGAGTTAAATTTGTAATTTTAGGGAAGTTGGAGAAAGATTTGTACTTTCTCAAAATAGAGGTACAGATTCATAATTTTGAGGAAAGTTGAGGTACATATTAATAATTTTAGAAAAGTTGGGGATTGACCAGTAATTTTACGATTTAGGGATGTTTTGTGATTTCTGTGAGTTCGAGGACTAATTTGGAGATTTTAACTACTTAGAGAACTAGTTCGTAATTGCATAATACTTTGAGGACTATTTTGTAATTTGTCAAGTCTTAGGGACTAAAACTTAATTTTACATGCATCGAGGACCAAACTATAATTTTACATAAATTCCAAATTTTGCTTCAAGAATGATAATCTTATTCGAATTTAGTTTTTGGGTGTGGTTTGAGCATCTGAGTTTGCATATGTATGTGCACACATTTTAGTACAAACACAATACCAGCACCTATTTTGATTGTTTCTTATGTATTCAATGTTTCTAATATTTTGTTTCAGGTTCTTGTTCGTGCAAGCATGATCAGCTGCCATATAGTGGTGCCTGATCGATATTGCTTAGACATCCAAGTGAGTGGATGACAACTTCAAACACATAGGCTGTGTCTCCAAGCTATATTATTTTTTATATGTTTGGATGCATTTCTAAAATTGGACTAATCCAAAGATTGACTAATTTAATAACCTGATTATATCATTTAATAATCAGTACTATGTTTCTGAATTGGATGTATGTATGTATGTATGTATGTATATATATTATCTCTCACTATTTTTTTATATTCTCGAATTGCATGATTAATTTTTTTTACTTAAAAATTTATATATACTTGATACGGGACACCTGTACTGCATGTGGTAAATGTAGCCCTTGGTATACCAATGCACAGTCAAGGCCTAATTACCAGGGTATGGTGGTAGCTGTGTGTCCGGCCAGACACATGTACTTGTTTCGATTAGTGGCGGAGATAACAATTGTCACGACCCGAGTCAGGCTAGTGACCGACGTACAAGGTGAACTGTCTATGGAAGCCCAACTCATCTCGCACAAGCATCAGAGATACAAATATTCTACCCAGACAATCATTTATCAAAACATTTATTTAATAAAATACGATATACAAAAATAGTGAAAAATAATACTATCAAATAAATATAAAACTGTCACCACAAAATCAATATCCAAAATACAAAAGTATAGCCCAATATCCCCACAGAAACCTGGTATGGAAATTTAACAACAAAATACAAAAGTAGAGCACGAACGAGGGCACTCACTGAGTAGTAAAGAATGCTTCACTGGTAACAGAGTGCTGAACAGATGCTGAGTGTCAAATCTATCTATCAGACATACAAAGCAGATAGACAAAAATAAAATGGGGGTCAGGACCGAGTGAGGAAATCGTACTCCAGATAGCCTCATGTGTTCCTCACACAGACAGTTTTGAAAAACATTCAAAAGATGTCGCACACGTATATACTAATATATCATATATACACACTACGTATGTAATACTTTTCAAAAAAATATTTTACCAAAACGTTCGCATACAGAGAAAACATCATGCATTCAGACAGTATCAGAGTATATATATATATATAACAGAGTCATAATATGAGACTATAACAGAGTGTACAGAGTAATATTGTGGACTCACCCACTAAACAAAACAGAGAATGTATCTGGCCGGATACACAACTACCACTTTACCCCGACAACTAGGGTCTTCACAGAGCATTGATATATTAAAGGTTACGTACCCCTCAACTAGGTGTCCCAAATCAGAATAGTTTATTTACGATAATATAACAAACAATCATATAGAACAGATCTCTATATTTCAGAAAACATATATATATATATATATATATATATATACCAATATATATTAGCAGAGTAAAACGTTCGTTATTACAAACTACTTAAGTTCGATTAATAATTTGCCAATAATTATTAGTTAGATTTCATGTCATATCTTGACACTGCAAAAATGAGATCAGTAGGAAGACACAGCCTATGTGTCTGAAGCTGTTGTTTCAAACATCTGGAATCTAAAGCAAAGGATCCAGTGAGGCACCATTGGTAGGTGGCTGGTCATGCTGGCAGGAACAGGAAGCTGGAATAGACACATCTATAACAGATATCAAAAAAATGATGCCGGTACTGTGGTGGTACCGGATGAATGATATGCATATGCAGATGCAGACGCTTAGAGATGCAGAAAATCTATTCTGAAAGATTAACCATCATTCGCAACCCAAAATTCAAAGTCCAACTAAAATTACAGTTTCGTCCCTGACCAATGTAAAATTACGTTCTAGCCCCTAAGACCTGACTAAGTTCTAAATAGCCCTCAAAGTACTCTAGAATTGCTAACTAGTCCTCGAAGTAGATAAAATTTCCAAAATAAACCTCCAACACTAATAGGTACAAAGATGTGCAAAAGTACACATTTGGTCCCTTAGAACAAAGCCTCACTCGAGTAACCTAAAGGGCTCACTCGAGTGACACCAACAACGATTACTCGAGTAAGCCGGATGTGCTTACTTGAGCAACCCGTGTTTATCACTTACTCGAGTGAGCCATCTACTTACTCAATAAAAACTCGATTTCACTAATGCAAATCAATATCCAAGACCCACATTGACTAGACTCAAGCCCCTGAACTCAAATCTAGAGTCAAAATCATCAACACAACTCGAAAACACTCTAAATAGACCAAAAACGAATGAGTTTGAAACCCATTCATTAACATGTTCGATTTATGTGAATCCAAGCCTACATTATGTGTTAACGGACTCCTAAAGTCCCAAAATCACAACCCTTAACACCCATTCTAATAGAAACAACCTACATCCGAACCTATGGGTATTTATTCAAACCCTAAAATGCACATCATGCAAAATGATGAAAAATGAAAGAATTAGAGGTAGATAGACGAAATCTTACCTCAAGAGACGTCTAGGGAGGAAGGAGATTCAACCAAAATGGCTTCTGGACAAAATGGGAGGGTTTTGGGTGATAGGAGACAGATGAGACTGAAGAAGTCGGGTGGGGGTATATATATCACTGGGTGCACATCTCACTCCAGTGATACACCCCTTACTCGAGTAACACAAATGATTACTCGAGTTACACATTTCCAGGTGTTCATCATGTTCATCGATAAACAAGGCTTACTTGAGTGACCAAATGGTTCACTTGAGGAATACATGCCCTATCTAACCCGAGTAAGACTTAACCGCTTACTCGAATAACCCATTGTCCATATCACTCGATTAACACGCAATTGATTACTCGAGTAACATAGCTCAACACCATAAGTCACCACCCACTCGACACTCCAATCGATCGAGATCGACTCGGGGCGGAATCAAAATATATAGAGAGCTTTATCAAAATTCGACGGGCTATTACGATAATCATCATTGATATCGGTGCTACGTTCACATCATTGTTATTGGTCTCATATCCCCGTACTACATTTTTGTTATTGGTATTATTGCTAACGTTTATGTGCATGTTGTTTGCTTTGTTTTCCAACATTTTTGAAATGGTTTTTGAAAAATCTATTACCTATATAGCATGTATATATATGTATGCCTATCTATATCTATCTGTGGCATTTTCGAACTGTTTTTAAAATGGTCTTTGTGAGACATGTATGAGGTGTTCTGGAGTATCATTTTTCATTGGGTTTTGAAAACAAGGATAGACATGTTTTACTAATGATAGCTATGGGATGTCACCTAGAACATAGATAAATGTTAGGGAACATGTATTGAACTGGCCCGCTATGAAAATACTTCATGGATCAATGTCACAAGTAGCTTTCATGCAGTAGTGATATTTGAGTCCTCCGACTGTAATCACCATCGACCATACATGAGGAATCACATGTTTTTGACTTGGTCAAACGTCATCCGTAACAGGATGACAATAAAGGCCATTATTGGATATGTCATGAATCTTGTAGATGAGTGATAATGATATTGATGAATTTGTTTCTCTTATGAAGAGTGATATGTCTAGGTTACTTAATGAGTAGGATTGATGGAATGTATGCATACTCAAATGAATTGATAAAGGTTATCAATGCCATTTGTTATATCAATATACTTGGGATCAAGAAACACATTAAGCAATATAAGGTTGACATGTGACCATGCCTTATGCTTAATATAGATATCGTGAGACAAAATGACTAAATATCAAATTGTGAAAGGTTAACTCGGATTACCGATGCCATTCAATTTGTGTTGCCATAATGTATTACTATATACAGCTTATGGACTTTGGACCTAAGTTTTGGGACGAGGCCCATTGTCAATTTCGAATGGGCCTATTGGGTTACGCACTAGAATGAATTGGATTGGCTTTACAAATATTCTCTCTTACAATAATGGAATTATTAAGATAATTAATTTGATTAATTATTGATAATTCAGGTTTATATGATTTATATCTTAAATTTGATATAAGATATTATCTATTAATGTAATGGGCTTTTAATATAAACTACTTATTATTAAGTTTAACATGTTTTGAGCATATTATTATGTGTGAAATAATTTCGGCCCATGCATATTAATAATATAGTGACTTATATAATGATAATATATCATGTAATTAAAATCCCAATAACATTAATAAACCTATATGAATTTCGGCACACTCAAACCTAATTAGGAAGAGAAATTCAGCACACTCATATTTTTTAGGAGTCCTTATTCTTGTGTGACCAGGAAAATAAAACCCTAGGGTGACTAGGAAATTAAGCACACTCCTATTTTCTAGAAGCCCTATTTAGTGCACATAATTAATTAGGAATTACTTATTCTTGTGGGACAAGAAAGGCTAACCCTAGTGCATCTATTTAGGTTTTTTCATATGCCTATAAATAGGAGCACACCCTTGTCACATTTCCTATGGTTTGGCTGGATTTTTCAGTGTCACATACAAAGAGAGAAAAAAATATTTGTGAGAAATGGAATAAAGTTTGTTTGTGTGGCACCTTTAGACACGTTCGCACAAAGACAACATTAGGGAAAAAGAGATTTGTTTTATACTAAAAGCTACATCAACACTCCATTCATTCATACAATGCAGCTTCGGTTTTAAGATAAAAACCCTAAACCCTAATCGTGTATGTTGATATGCATGGATTCTTGGTGGAATTCAACGGTAAATTTTTTGTGTTATCCTTGTATGAATGTCATATTTTAGTTACGAATTCCAACATGATGCATCTTTTGGTTGATGATGCCATTTTGTTTTGGGCCCTTCTGTTTTAATGTTAGAGCTCTGCAACGGGATGCTGTCAGGTTACCGGGTTGCCATTTTGTATTTTGATATACTAGTATTTGATTTTACCCACTGTCGTATATATTACTTTATTGTGATATATTTATCAACTTATTTTCATATATTAATTATTATTATATTTCATATGTTTTCGGTTAATAAACGTTTTATCAAATGTTTTAATAACGGAATATGGTGGGTAATATGTTTTTGTTCTATAAGGCTTCTGCGAGACGGGTCAGACTCTCTTAGATAGTCTGCCTCGTATGCCAGTCACAATCCAAAAATAGGTCGTGACATTATAAATTCAGACTATCTTCTATTTTGTTTCTACTTTGGGGAATATTGACCATCACTTAATTTTATGACAATTTCCAATTCACTTTAGCTTCAAATCAAATTATGTAAATTGAATAAAAAACTAGACAAACATATCTTTAGAACCACATGAATTTCGTTTTCTAATTCATTTAATAGAGTATTTGATGATTTTTCAAACTCGTGTCAAGAGCTGTAATAGAGTAGCTAAACCTTTACTAAGTATTTTGATAATGGTTTACTTTATACAACTCCGAATCATAAACGGTTTACTGATTTATAAACTAGACTCACGTAACCTTATTTCTTGAAATATGAAAGGCTAATTCAAAATACATAAATGTCAGTTAATTTTACTCTGAACCTAGAATCAAGCTGTACTATGTGAAACTATAAACATGAGCAGTCTTAGATAAACAAGTATAACTCCCTAAATACATGGAATTAAGATATTCCCATTTCCGGTCCATGATAAGACACATGTATCTACAACTGTTATGTCTTCCACTTTTCCAAATTAGGTTTCTAGGGTTTCAAAAATTTGGTTACAAATAGATTGTTCTTTTAGAATCTGTGATTAGGTCAATTCATTTTATTTCAACCGCAAATACAAAATAACATAGAATTAGATTTGTAATATCACGCCCAATTTGACCAAGTCTCTATAGCATTCCATCCACCTCCGATCCAATCCTTTGGTGTTCAGAGATGTTGTTTAGATGTTGGTGGTGTTTGGGTAATTCAATGATGTTGAATAAGTAATTGGTTACTCGAGTAAGGGGAGTTACTCGAGTGAACGTGGGTGAATGTGTTGTTTTGAGAACTTCGGATGTGAGTTTACTCGAGTAACTTTTTCAGTTACTCGAGTGAGTGGGGCTAGAAATTTCCATTGGAGCAAGACTTACTCGAGTAACGTTTTGACTTACTCAAGTAAGTGCTAAGTTAATACTGATACTTGGTAAAATGGTGAGTTTTGGTGTCTTACACATGAAATACCCCCACCGACTTCTCTTCGTCATTTACTCCCCCAAACCACCACATTCACTCTAAAATTCATCTCATTCCCTCTTCCATTGTCTCTCCTCGATTCTATGGATTCCTTGAGGTAAGATCACTTTTCTTTTACTTCTTTTGCTTCCACTTGTTGAATGCATGGATTTGTTGATCATTCATAGGAGTGACGAGTTGAGCTAAGGTTCTCAGATTTGGGCTGATTTGGATTATTTCTGTTGGAATGAGAGTTATATCATGTTAGTATATGATGGATTATGGAGGGAGAAACATGGATTAAGCTTGGATTTGAAGGATTTGAGTTATTTTTGTTTTGGTTAGGGTTTTGGTCAAACATATGATGATTGATGATGATTTTGAGTTTGTTGTTGAAATGGATATTAGATTCGTGTTCAGGAGGTTGATTAGGGGCAATGTGGGTGATTAGTAACGATTTTGATTGGTTAAATCAATAGTTAGTCGAGTTTTAGAAATTTTGGGAACTGATTTACTTGAGTAAGTCATTTGGTTACTCGAGTAAGCCAGTGCATGGGCTTACTCGAGTAAACCATGGTTCTGAGGGACCAAGATGTATTTTTTTTTGTATTTTGGCAATTTTTGAGAATTATGGGACTAATTTGGGAATTTTGACTACTTGGATGACTGTTTGGTGGCTTGAGAATACTTTGAGGGCAATTTCATTATTTGCCAAGTCTCGTGGACTAAAATGTAATTTTACCGGGGTTGGGGGACATAGCTATAATTTTACGAAGATTTCAAATTTTAGCTCGAGAGTGATAGATTCTCATAAGAGATAGACTTTAGTGGTTTTGAGGGCCATTATCTGCATTTCCATATTATGCATTCGGTATTGTCGCAATATCACATTTTGATATTGCTATGTCTGTATCTGTTTCAACTTCTTGTGCTTGCCAGCACGATCAGCCACCCACTAGTGGTGTTTGACTGGATCATTAGCATCAGATACCAGGTGAGTGAAATGACAGCTTCAGGCACATAAGTTGTGTCTTCTAAATTCTATGTTTTTGATATGTCTAACATTTCTACAGAAATGGAATAATTAATGCTTTGACTAAGTCATAATCTAGATTATGTGATTGTTAATATTTTGCTTTTGATTCTGATAAATAATATTTATAAATGCTATATAAATATTTTCGGTAAATTAACTCTATTTCAATTGTTCAATATTTATGTGTATAAATATTATCTGTAAAATGATTTATTTTCAATGTTCGTTTGCTATATATATATATACTTTGCTATGGGGCACTTGTGCTACGTAGGATAAACGTAGGTTTTGGAATACCAATTCACAGTCAAGGCACAGTTGCCAGGGTTTATGGTAGCCATGTGTCTGTCCAAACGCATGTACTTAGTTTCAGCTTAGTGGCAGAGTCTACTCTTATTATATATTTATCTGTCAGTTTCAGGTCCCATATCCGTTTTCGATATACGTTATATGGTATATATATTTTATATGTTTCTGCATACTGTTTGCTTTGGTTGCGAACATTTTTGAAAATGAATTTCTGAATTAATATTAAGGTATTAATGTGTATACGTATATACACTTATATCCGCATGCGGTACTTTTTTGAAATCTTTTAGAAACGATTTTTGTGAGGCCTGGTGCCGCTCTATATTGTTGTCTCCTTACTAGGGATTTTTACCCCTTTTCTGTTGTTCCTTGTCTATTTTCCCTTATCTTATTTCTCATGTTCTCCTTTGGCATTCTACAACTATTCGACATCCTGTTCTCAGTGAGGCATCCGATTTGATAGTGAGTACCCTTTTGGTTTGGGCTTCTTTTTTTGGATTAGAGCTCTACACAGGGTTGCCGTTGAGTTACTATGTCATACTTTTGGCTTTTGGATTTACACTTACTCTCTGTTATATTTTTCTTATTACTAATATTATGATTTTATTTTGTATAATTTATTATATATTCGTATGATTTCAGTATCAATGGTTTTATATTTATTAAATGGTTTGATAATGGTTTTAATCAAATAAGTTGGCTAGAATGTATGATCTTCGAGGCTTGTGAGAGAGGGACTGGACTTTCTTAGATGGCTCACCTCTTATGCCAGTCATAGTCCAGAATCTGGTCATGACAATGTTAATCCCTTTTAAGGACATCTAAAATACACATCAATAGACAAGTTTCATTCTTTGCTTTTCCTATAATTATGTTTCTAACGTGTTCAAAAATATTAATGAAACAATGACTAGTCAAGAGCTATTACGAGTTCAGTATTGCCTTTGCTTTGTTTAAGCACTTCTTTGGAGGAATTGATAGTCAATTGTGTGTGGAAATGTTTTTGTACAAATTTTGGGACCAGAAGTTGATTGTGTTGATGTGGATTGTGTTTTTCTCTCTGTGTGTGTGGAATAGGTTGTCAACTCCACCAAAAATATTTCTCTTCTTTTTCATTTTGATCTTATCTTAATTAATGAGTCATGTGTACATGTGTTCATTAAACATTTGAGCATGTGGAAAACTTTCCACTAACAATTAATGGTTAGATTTAATTTATCCTCTGATGAACATCGGTAAATGTTCTTTAGAACCACCATTTGACTTCTCAGTTTTGGCACTTGTTCGTTTTTGCATATACATTGGTATATACCTTCTGTTTTCGTAGTTGCAATTCTCAGTGTCCGTTGCCTTTGCTTTTGAATATTCAGTAATCATTACTATATGTCTAAAATCACGGTATGCATAAGTTTGTATTCTCTGTTTCTGCATCTATATTTCTCTGCAACACCTATCTCTGCATTTGCATTCCTTAGTATATTTTGTATCTACCTTTGTTCATGCATCATCAACATCTTCTATCTCTACATGCTATCTCTTTATCTGTCTCTGTATACTTTGCATCACTTTTGGCATATTTGGGTTTGAGCGAGTTAGAGCTTTAGTAGATTCATGGTTTGATATTCTATGATTTTTGTTAGACTTCGAGGTTATGGGTTACCTTGGAGACTTAAGCTTAATGTCTGTTGAGGGGATTTTTGGGTTGGTCTTGATTTGAAGAATTAGGCTTGTTCTTAGAATTGATTTGATTGTTTGAAAATTTGAGGACAAATTTCTTTTGAGGGGGAAATATTTAATATCCCGCCCTTTTTTTACCATGCCTCTTTAGCATTCCATCCATCTCCAATCCAATCCTTTGGTTTTCAGAGATGTTGGTGATGTTTGGGTAATTCAATGATGTTGAGTAAGTAATTGGTTACTCAAGTAAGTGAGGAGTTACTCGAGTGAACGTGGGTGAATGTGTTGTTTTGAGCCATTTGGTTGCGAGTTTACTGGAGTGACTTTTTCAATTACTGGAGTGAGCGGGGCCAAAAATTTCCCCTGGAGCAAGACTTATCGAGTGACATTTTCATTTACTCGAGTAAGTGCTAAGTCAATACTGATTCTTGGTAAAACAATGAGTTTTGGTGTCTTGACCCATTAAATACCCCCATTTGATTTATGTTCATCATTTACTCCCCAAAACCACCACATTCACTCTGAAATTCATCTATCTCCCTCTTCCATTATCTCTCCTTAATTCCATGGATTCCTTGAGGTATAATCACTTTTCTTTTACTTCTTTTTCTTCCACTTTCTTGTTGAATATATGGATTTGTTGGTCATTCATGGGAGTGATGGGTTGAGCTAGGATTCTCAAATTTGGGTTGATTTGGATGACTTCTGTTGGAATGAGAGTTATATCATGTTAGTATATGATGGATTATGGAGGGAGAAACATGTATTAAGCTTGGATTTGAGTTATTTTTGTATAGGCTAGGGTTTTGGTTGAAAATGTGATGATTGATGATCATTTTGAGTTTGTTGTTGAAATAGATGTTAGAATTGTGTTCAAGAGGTTGATTAGAGGCAATGTGGGTGATTAGTAATTGATGAACACTCAATTATGCATATTTGTATTGTCGAATTCCTATCATTTTGGGTATAATTGAGATGTTTTCATAGGTTCTGGTGTTTTATTGGTTCATATTTTGTTTTTTAGGTCATGTGCTGGTGTCTTGATAGAATTGAATGAAAGCAAGTCAAAACAAAGATTAAACGACAACTTTCGAGGCTTTAAACACAAGACACGGTCTGGGACCACAAGATACGGTCGTGTAATACCGTGTCCTATTCTTCTTGGTTAAATGCACCTCCAAAAAGCAAGACATGGTTTGGAAGACCAAGAAACGACCGTGTAATTTCATGATCTGCACGTGTCTTATTCGCCATAGTCAAGTGCACATTCAGAATGCAAGACACAGCCTTGGAGTCAAAGACACGGCTGTGTAACTGAAGTTGTGTCCGTGTCTTACCAGTTTCGAGGCCAAACACATGAAAGTGGTGAAAAGACGAAGTTTTAAAGCAAGACACGGTTTGGGAACCAAAGACACGGTCTTGTAATGTCCGTATCAGGTCGTGTCTTACCAGAACACACCATTTCGGCCTATTTAGGCTTGGAATGAACCCTAGAGTGAGTGAGCCGCCATTGACACACAAAAAAAGAGCTCTAGAGAGGGAGAGAGTTGGGTTTCAATAGGAGAACGCCTTTGGAGTGGATTTTCTTCAAGTTTGGGTGGATTTCTTGAAGATTGGAGGATTCTTAATGGGTTCCCTCATTCTCTCTTGGTTTTCATTCATTCTTGTTGTTTTATTCTCTGTAATTATGAACTACTCTTGTATGCATCTAGATGTGATGAACCCTATGATGAATTTGTGATTGGGTTTTGTTATTTTGTTGCTTTGTTCATGAATTGAGACTCATCTATGGTTTATATGTTGTTGTTGGAATTATTCTACCGGTGTTTTGATTCGATAATTGATTGCATGCGTGGGAATTGAGAGATTTATCGTGTGTTTTGAATCACTCATAGGTGAGAGGATTTGCACGCAAACCTAGAGATAGGTCGACGTAAATCTTCCAGATTAAGGTCAAACTTAATATGTGAATTCATTAATCTTCGTTAATGCAACGTGGGGGTATTAATTAGGAAGAGATTTTGGTTAATCAACTTGATGTTAGATGTTAAACGACTCGAGAGAGAGGTTAATATATGTTAGGAATTCCTACGGTCGAATTGTATGAACAAGTGACTTATTGATGAGGTCATTTTTGCTTAGGTAGTCCTAGGGGGATTCAACATCTGGATGCTACTGTTACCCTTGATTGCCTGGTTCCTAAACTCTCTTTGTGCTGATGTGTTGTGTGTTGGCGTGTCTCCATTCCTTTTGTGTTTATAGGCTAGATAATAGAGAGAGAGTGTTATTACTAGTACTCTTAGTCTCTGTGGGTACGACACTCGGTACTCAAGTTCGCATACTACTATCGATAGGTGCGCTTGC
>CAODLS010936018.1:0-10689 GCA_948243855.1 Flueggea neowawraea | reverse complement strand
TTTATTGCTAAAATTATAATAAATATTAAAACATAATATTTATTTTTAGAAACCATAAAAATTCTCAAAGAAAAATTATTTTCCACAACAAAAGTTTTCACATAAATCAGATTTTTTTAGAATTTCCTATCCTTTAATTATTTCAAATTACATGCCAAATCCAAACACAGTAAAATCATATAATTTAGAAGACACAGTCTATGTGTCTAAAGTTGTTATTCACTCACTTGGTGTCCAATGCTACTAATCCAAGCAAGCACCACTAGCAGATGGCTGATCACGATGGCAGGCATAAGAAACTGAAACCATTACAGACAAATAAATATCAAAATATGGTACTGTGCCGGTACCAATGCATAATATGCTAATGCAGATGTTGACTCTCAAAGTCATTGAAAAAATTATTTTGGATAAGAATTTATCAATCTCAACCTAAAGTACGAAATTTACGTAAAATTATAGTTTGGTTCCCGACCCATGTAAAACTACATTTTAGTCCCTAAGCTTTTTAAAATTTCAAAATAGTCCTCAAGGTATTAGGAAACTACCAACTAGCCCCCCCAAATAGTCAGAATCTCTAAATAAGTCCTTTAACTCTCAAAAATTGCCAAAATGCAAAAAATTACAAGTTTGTTCCCCAGAACCATGGCGTACTCGAGTGAGCCCTATGGTTTACTAAATGTGACAGCCTACATTGGCTTATTCGAGTGAGCCAAGTGCTTACTAAAGTAAGTCCACTCTCCAGAATTTTTCAAATTTGTCTAACTCTGATTTAACCAATCAAAATCGCTACTAATCACCCACATTACCTCTAATCAATCCCCTGAACGTTAATTTATGATTAAATCCATCATAACAAGTTGAAATCACCCAAGATTGACCAAAATCAAAATGATTTAAACCCATTTACTAACATCCTTAATTCTTATAATTCCAAGCTTAATCTAGGTGATTCTAGACTCCTAATGGTACGATTTAACAACCCCAAACATTCATTCCAACAGATACATCACATAATCAAACCTATGAAAATTTTACTCCAAACCCTAATATGAATCATCTTGCATAAAAAGGGAAAAAAGTGATGTAGGAGTGTAATCTTACCTTAATAGACGTCTAGGAAAGATGGGGAACCACCGAAAATTATTTCTGGACAATTTGGGAGTGATTTGAGTGAGAAATGTAAGAGTGAGGCCAAATGAGTTGGGTGGGGGTATATATAGACCTCTGCCCAACACGATGTCGTTTTTGCAAAATTGGCCTTGCTCACTCGAGTGACATACATCCTTACTTGAGTGACACACCTCTTACTCGAGTAACATTTACCCAAATGTTCATCACAAAACACAGCTTACTTGAGTAACCTAATGGCTTACTCGAGTAATCCATGCCTTGTTTCACTCGAGTAACGCCAAATGGCTCACTCGAGTAATACATGGCTCATATCACTCGAGAAACATACTAATGCTTACTCGAGTGATCCCTCTAAATACCATTAATCATCCACTCAACACTCTAACATCCAAGATCAAAGTGGGACTAATCGAAAAGCTACAGAGAGTACTATCAAAATCCGACAGGATATTACATACTTTCCCCCTCAAAAGAATTTCGTCCTCGAATTTCCAGGCGAGCCAAATCACAGTTAAGATCGAACCTAAATCTCCAAACACTTCTTTCCTTTCTACAACCAATTCAAATGAATTCCATCAATGCTCAAGGACTCCAAACACTCTAAAACATTATTAACTATCCAAAATTCATCATTCAATACTCGAACTATTCCAAAGATCAAATCGAGACCAACTAAGCATAAAAAATTGACAAATTAACTTCATCAACGCCTTCAAACATCAATTCATTATCTCTAACACATCCAGAATCAAGTCAGAACTGAACAAATAGCTACAGGAGATCAACTCGAAATCGACAGGGTGTTACATACTTTTCTCCCTCAAAAGAAATTCGTCCTCGAATTTTCAAGAAAACATATCAGAAGGTATACATAATGCACTAAACACCAGAATAGCTAAAATCATCCATCAAAGTCAACCTCCAACATCCAAACACCATAAAAGTCTAACCCTCCAAATTAGAACAAAAATTCAGAATCTCTATATATCAATCATAAAGACTAACTATGAATCCAAAAATGCTTAACTCACTCGAGCCTGAATATGTAAACATGTAGAGACAAAAAATATTGACGAATGTAAGTGCAGAGATAGATGGTATAAAGTTACAAATTGACAGAGTCGGGTAAACGTGGATTCTTGCACGCAACCCATTAGAATGATGCCCCTATAGGACATTTGCTGACACTCGAGCAAAGAATAGACTAAACCTAACCACAACTAGCAATAACAACCGAACACAGAAAAGATCGGGAATAGAATTCTTGTGGAACCAAATTTAAGATACAGACAATGCAAGGCACAAAGAGTCAAAGGTTCATATTCTTGAAGTCAAAGGATTTTTAGTTGGAGAGCACAAACTCAAACACTCATCAGAGATCAAACTGCAGAAGTCCTAACAGATAGATAAATATGTAGAATGAAAGGAAAATGATCCAGACATCTCCTCACAAGGTTTTCTTGGGTCAAGATATACACTTGCAAATCCAACCCAACGACAACCACAGAGCGTAGAAGGGAGTACAACAGATTCAAAGGTTACTTACAGAAATAACATAAGGATCCAAAACAATTACTCTTCTAATGCCCAAAACCCATAATCCCATCAGATTGTACCTGTAGGTCAGATGATACACTCCTATCCGAATCCATTTCAACTCTTCTTAAGTTGTTCATAACTTCTCTTCGCCTTTATACCTATTCGATTCATCTCGTCATCTCTTCCATGTTTATTTAATCCTGAATAACTGTTAACTTCATAAATAAATACATCGATAATTGTTCCCATATAAATTCTCCAACATACTATGTATAGATTACTCTCTACATTTTGCAAAACATGAGATGAAATCCTCAAAGCCAAATTTCTCCAGCAAGGTCACCTAAATTTGAACCACCATCGCAATTTCAATCTATTTGAAATCACAAAACATCAAAGAACATAACAGAATCAATTGTTACTAACAGAGATATCGTAAGTACCCCAAAGTGTAAATCATCTATATCCAATTCTCATAGCTCAAATCAAGTCAAACTTGTAAGTTAATCCATATACTCACAATCGATTTCAAATCATATCCATATTTATAATCATTGGGTAAGCCAATTATATATCAAATCCCATTTAAATCCTCAAGTCTCATTCGTAAATTCCATGTTGTCTTCATATTTACATTATTCACTGTGAATCCTCATCACAATTGTTTAACCTCAAACAAAATTGTCAACCACCGAATTGATGATACCCACAATTGTTTCCAAAAATCTTGACACCTTATTACTGATACTTACCTCTGAAATCAAAGATATCGTTGATCAATTTGTCACCAAATTGATAATTACATATTACTTTTATCCTTAGGCTATTTTAAATACATCTAGTGTTAACATCTATTATCATGTATCAATATCAATTTTTTTTCCATTCACTGTATACTGAATATCCTCAAAAGTCAATAAGATCAAAATACCGATCTCAATTTTATTCCTTTATCGAATCGAACGACTTCCAAATAATAATTATTCAATTCCTCTAGTATCGACAAATAAATTCATAGATGAATCCATTACTCATACTTATAGCACTCCAAAATTTGTAGTACTCCAAACACCGTCTTACTCTAATTACCACCAAGTAATAAATATATCATGAAATTTAAATCTTGATCTTAACAGATGTATCTTCCATACGCCACAAAAATTTGACTCATAATTTATCATCAATCATTACCAGACTAATATGCTAATTCCTTAAATACATAATACTTAGTAATATCATCAAGCTCCCAAGTGCTATTGTCATGCCATTTTATTTCCTGGTATCAAACCTCAAATCTGTCTTATTATTTATTCTCAACTACTAACGAACCAAATGCTTTCCTCGCATTTCCCAAATTCCCCAAAATACCATAATTCAAACGCAACAACAATTCAATTCCAACCTAACATAAACTCCTTGTTCATATGACATAACAAATCTTATAATTTCACGGAAATACCCTTAGATCACATCATGCGACCTCAACTGAAATATTCAAACCTCAGATCAATCTAGAGAATCATCACATCTCACACTATAGAATCAAGTAATATGCTACTCAGAAGAATGAGGAACCATCGACCAAATTTTCCTCCTACAAAACTCCTTTAACAAGGGTACAACCGACCCAGAACGAAGTCTAATGCAATAGACACAAAATATGGCACCAGAACCGAATGAAATATGTAAGAGTCCAAAGATGCGAACATATCAAATAATGTCGGTAACTCACCAGTTAATCCATATCTATGAATGCAGTAGACTGGTAGAATGCGTATGCAAATGTCAGAATGTTGACTCCATAATATATTGACAGACAACAGAAGAACAGAGCGTACATGAAAATATCCGAATGCAGATGATTGCCACAGTACCAGAGGAACTCTCAGACAAATATACAGAGGCAAACTAGACTGAATCGATCAAGAATACCTAAGATCCACAACCGACCCAGATAATATAGAACCTAACTCTTTGATACCATCTTTGGTATCAGAGTACACAAATACCCCAGATTTACAAAACCTAATGCTCTGATACCACCTTTGTCATGACTCGTTTTTGGACCATGACCGGCGTACAAGGAGAATCATCTATGAGAGCCCGACCCATCTCGCACAAGCCTCGGAGAACAGAAACATACTACCCAAATACTATTTATTAATAACCCGTTTATTAGTCATGTTAAACTAGTTTGACATATAATAATTGTTTTTAAAAAAAATATTCCCGAGTAATGATAATAATATAATCATGTTATCAAATACTGAATAAGTAAATATAGTTAAAAACAATTTAAACATTTTATTATTAGATACAAATCCATAACCCATACTCAATGTGGAGCATCTAACATAACAGAAACTCTGGCCCGAACAATAAGGCACACATTGTTGACAAGGATACCTCATTGAGAGTGGAAGATCGAATGATCGCTATCAAAAACAGTTGAAAGATGAAGTAAAAAGAAACAAGACAAAAGAAGGGGGTAAGAATCTAGTGATGGATAACACTCCAGAATGGCTATGGGCCTCACAAAAATCATTTTGAAAATAGATCAAAATATATCACAAGCAAATATAAGTGTACGTACGTATACACACTATATTCTGAATAATAATATTTCTGAAAACCATTTCAAAACTCTTCGCAAACAAGACAGACAATAGATAGTCGTACATATTAGCTAAATAATTATCTCGGATAAATTATTTAGTTTTTAGAGTATGAAATAGCCAAAAATATGTCCTTTCAAAATATTTACCAAAACTCATCTTTATTTTCCCAAAGTATTTACAGAGAATAACATTTTTCCAAAATATTTTCAAAGAGAAATTTCATAAGTATTTTCAGACAGAAGTTCCATAAATATTTTCAGATAGAAATTCTGTAAATATTTTCAGACAAAACTTACATAAATATTTTTAGAGGAAAATTCCATAATATTTTCAGACAGAAATTCCATAAATATTTTCAGAGTATAGTTTCAAAACTCAATGGGACCAGAATAGATAGAATAATAATGTGGACTCCGCCACTAGACAAAAAAGAGCATGTATCTGGCCGGATACACGGTCACCCGTTTGCTCCTATAACTAGGGTCTTGTCAGGACATTGGTATACCAAAGTCTACGTACCCCGTAGCTAGGTGTCCCATATCAGAATATTTTGCCAAAAATATATCGAAATATTTATAAAACAATATTCAATCAACTGACGCATAGCAGAAAATTTACTACAGAAATATATTTATTTACTTCAAAACTGAATACTTAGTCCAGAAACTTCACTTATTTCATACCAAAATATTTGTTTCAAAAAATATTCTTAAATCCAGAAAGAACATTTTCTACGGAGTGTATCTTGAAATCCATAACAGAAGATTTATTACCGAAATTATAATAAATATTAAAACATAATATTTAATTTCAGAAACCATCACAATTCCTAGAGAAAATTTATTTTTCCACAAGAGAAGTTTTCACATAGATCAAATTTTTTTAGGATTTCCTATCCTTTAAGTATTCCGGGTTACATGCTAAGTCCAGACACATAAAAAACATATAATTTTAAAAGACACAATCTATGTGTCTGAAGCTGTTATTCATTCACTCAGTGTCCAATGCTGCTAATCCAAGCAAGCACCACTAGTAGATGGTTGATCACGATGGCAGGCATAAGAAGCTGAAACCCGTTACAGATAAACAAATATCAAAATGTGGTACCGTGATGATACCAATGCATGATATGCAAATGCAGGTGCTGACCCTCAAAGAAACTAAAAAACCTATTTTGGATAAGAATATATCACTCTCGACCCAAATTACGAAATTTACGTAAAATAACAGTTTGGTCCCTGATCCATGTAAAATTATGTTTTAGTCCCCAAACTTTCTAAAATTTCAAAACAATCCTTAAGGTATTAGGAAACTACCACCTAATCCCCTCTAATAGTCAGAATCTCCAAATAAGTCCTTTAACTCTCAAAAATTGCCAAAATGAGGAAAATTATAACTTTGGTCCCCTAGGACCACGACTTACTCGAGTGACAACCTACGCTGGCTTACTCGAGTGAGCTAAGTGCTTACTCGAGTAAGTCCACTCCCTATAATTTCTCAAATTCGTCTAACTCTGATTTAACCAATTAAAATTGATACTAATCACCCACATTGCTTCTAATCAACCCCCTGAATACTAATCTATAATTAAATCCATCATAACAACTCGAAATCACCTAAGATTGACCAAAATTGAAATAATTTAAATCCATTTACGAACATCCTTAATTCTTATGATTCCAAGCTTAATCTAGTTGTGATTCTGGATACATCACAGAATAATGGTACGATCTAACAACCCCAAACATTTATTCCAACAGATACATCACAGAATCAAACCTATGTGTCATGACCTGTTTTCAGACCATGACCGGCGTACGAGACGAATCGTATGTAAAAGTCCAGCCCATCCCGTACAAGCATCAGATACATAATTCACATTCAAAACTATAACGAACGAATTTAAAATCATTTGAGAATAATTAAAACCCATTTAATGCAGATAAATAAATAGAAATCCAAATTTCTTGAAAACATAAATTTTCGTAACAGAATAGTAATAATAATAAATAATTTAAGAAGTGTTTAAAACATAACAAATGCGGAATAAATATACAAAACCGTACACCCACAAGTTCTCGTGCGTGGAGCGACTATCAAAATAATTAAAGGGTCTGAACAAAAGGGCATAACTATCACTTTATAATACTTCACCGGATGCTGAGTTGTCAAAGCTCGCAGTTAACAAAAACACTTGAAAAGGTAGAATAAACATAGACAAAATAAAAAAAAGGGGGTAAGAACCCAGTGATGAATGACACTCTAGAATGTCTCATACGTGCCTCACAAAAACAGTTTTGAAAATATTTTAGAAAATACCACATGCATGTATATACCAAAATACTGATAATATACACTCGTATACATACAAATAATAGATCAAAAATTTGTTTGGAAAACATTCGCACCAATAGCAAACAACATACATTCATGTGAAATGATCAAATTCCAAACAAGAAAACTCTTGCTGCAAGCATTCATACAGAGTCATGTAAAAAAGGTTTTGCAAAACCAAACAGAGCTGATGATTACTGATTATATACCTGTATTATATTAAAACTGCTCTGACTAGATCAGATCAAACATACTAGTAACTTTAAGAGTCCAAACAAAACCTGACTTAGGAAGGCTAATAGCTGACAGCCTTAAGGGCTTAAAATAGTACTTTGTCCACCCTAAGGGTCTCGAGGCTGTGATAGATAGAATGGATCTAAGTACATCAACGAGCATTGCAGGCCACACACTCCAGCAGGATATATCCCGTCATATTACAATATAATAATATACTGCAGAAAAATGAGCAACAATATTGGTTCTCTAAAATATTTAGTTATTAATTAAATTAAATTAATCATATTTGGTTTATGAAGTAGTTTCTGGATCATTTTCAATTTTTTAATTTTCGTCCATGCATTTGATCATTTATTTATCCTATATTTTTTAGTCATTCATGATTTATTCATCAAAATTATTAAATTTTTATTAAAAGTTATAGATATTTACCGCATTTCATCATCATTTTTTTAAATGTAGATATAAAATTTGTAACACGTAACAATTGCAACTGCGTATTGTGCGGGTGAGTTTCCCAACCATTTTTACTAACTGTAGGTTGTTTAATATAAAATTTGTATTAGAGCATTTTTAATGGTTCTCTTTATTTGTTAATAACAATAAATAAACGGATTGCAAAATTGGTTATAGGATTGACATAGACAAAGAAAAATAAAAATAAAAAGTGGTTGCATCATGTGTACGGAATCAAGACTCATGTAAAACTTGTTTTCATATTGCAATATTGAAATCTTTGCATTAAGGACAAAAATAACAAAAAAAGGAAGAAAATTTGAACCAAGAGACCGTTTGAAAGGTCGGAAAGAATGTTTATAAAACCAGAATTTCTTTAAATGAACGGCGAATGTCAAATCATATCATTATATATCGCATGAATGCATATATATATATATATATATATCATCCCTCAAAATGATTAGATAGGAGGAAAAGACTTATATGGGGACTCACTTGACTTCTGCACTCCAATTGCCGCCCACGTAAGACACATGCGTCTTTTGCTTCATGGAACGTTATGTTCCCTGAAAGTTGCATGCGAAATGACGTACAAACTCATTCGCGTCAACAATAAGTTATACTGTACGTTATGTTTGTTATCTGAAGCTGTTAGTTGTTGTCAATTCTAAAACTACCAGTTTTGATTTGTAAAATATGAGAATCGGAATTAAATCATGATTTTTATGATTTGGTTTGGTTTTAGTTCGGTTTGATTTTGGTTCTGATTTTGACCGATTTTGATCGGTTCAATCATCGGTTCGATTTAGATTTAGTTTCCTTTTTTTTTTCTGAAATTTTGTTTTTAATCCGCTATTTTATTCCTTCAATTTTTTTTTCAGTTAGTAAATTTAGTTATATTTAATAATTAACTATATTACCAATAATACATTGTATTCTAAATATTTTTGTTAATAATTTTCAAACAAATTAACTATTCTACTAGTAATTACATCACATAATTTTAAACAAAATTAAAAAAACTTATTAAATTTTATTAGATTCCCTCACTTGTGGCTGAGGAATACCGTGCTTACAATACCGAATTTAATTATACAATATAGCTATACAATAATTAACAATACATGATAAATTAAAATACAAGTAAAAAAAGAAAAAAAAACTAGAAACTTAAAATGATAAATTAAACTAGAATTTTTCTTAAAATGAATTTTAAAAATATCGGAACTAGAAACTCTTTCTCCCGCTCCCCCCTCATCTTTTTGGGTGGGGATTGGTTGAGTTTGACTCTCTTGAGTTCCAATATTTTCAGCTTCAAAATTTTCAAAATTTCTATTTCCATCAAAATTTTTCATTACTCCAAAATAAATACGTAAATATTAATTAAATGTAATAAAATAATAAAATAACTAAATTAAACTATAGTAAAAAAGTAGAAGGAATTTGAAAAATGTTATTGCAAAAAATAAATTTAAGAAATATAGAAAACGTAATTGCAATAATAAAATGTATAAATAATTAATAAGAGCAATTTATAGCAAAATGAACTTTTGAGAGAGTGAGAGTGTAGAAGAGATTGAGATTGAGAGAGAATAAATGGTGTAAAATTGGTAAGAATGGGGTGGGGGTATTTATAGAGTTGAAAAAATAAAAGAAAAGGAAAAAAAAGAAGAAAATAGCAGTTGGTTTTAAAAGGGTAGAACCGGAACCTAAACCGTAACTCTTCGATTTTGGTCGGCCAGTTTCGGTTCCTGTTTTGACCAGTCCGGTTTCGGTTCGTTTGCCGGTTTCAGTTCCAATTTTACAACTCTACATACATATGTACGTATGTATACTAGAATAGGTTAGAGAGGAATTGAATGAACATGATTCAAGTATTGAATCAAGAGATTTGATGAGTTTTTGGTGGAACTATGGTTAGGTTCAATTTTGGACGAATTCCTTGAGATTTGGAGTTGTTTTTTGTAAATTGATTGTAGATATATGCTCTTGAGGTTGAGATTGATCAATGTGGGTGTTTAGATTCGATATTTATCGATTGAATAAAAAGTTGGACTATTTGTATAATTTGTCATTCAAGACCAAATATGATATTTGGCATTTATGGGCAAAAATATAATTTTGCATAGTTAGAGAATTAGTTTGGATATTTTGGAGATATTTGAGGATTTAATAGTGATTTTGAAGTGTTAGGGATCAATTTGTAAATTTGAATTATTTTTGGGGGTTGATTAGAAATTTTCAAATTTTGGGGATTAAAGTGTAATTTTATACTGAGATAAATTTTTTGATTTATTGTATTAGACTTTGGTTAGAAATAAACTTTTGGGATTTGTTTGAGCGTTTGGGTTTGCATATGCATGTGCAC
>CAODLS010935966.1:0-26488 GCA_948243855.1 Flueggea neowawraea | reverse complement strand
CCATTTTTTGTTTTATTATGTTGTTTTAAAACAATTATTACCTCGGTGGCTACATGCTTAAATCAATTAAGCATCTAGTGAGCTATTTGGCATTCGATTTAATATATAATATTAGAATAAGTATAGTATTTATTTAATATATAGTCAGGTCGTACTTAAATTTAATAATAAAATTCAATGTATAAACTATCCGAATTATCAAGCGATACTCATTATATAGTCCGTGCAAACGAGTATAATTTCATAAATATAGTCTTATTAGTAAAAAAAATATTATTCTTGTTGTTATTTTTGTTATTTTTTTTAATTTCATATCATAGCTAGTAACCAAGACAATTTATTTCCACAAGTTATCAAAAATAAAATGTGCAAATATTAGTTATTTATATAATATTAATTTTTCAAATGAGATAACACATTAATGTTTTAATTAATTTCATAAATTTTTTTTATCAATAAACAGTTTTGAAATTATCTGTTGTTAATATAAAAAATGTCAAAATACGATTAGACTAGTTCAGTTAGAACTTAAATTTTAAATCATTTAAAACAAAAGGATGCAAACTTAAAAAAAAAATTGATTCAAATCACTAAAGGATATACTTCCTTTCCGAATTGACATACCTGTTTTCATTTTCTATATTTCTTAAATTACAGATTCATTTTTCAATGAAATTTCATTAACTGGCCAACAAATTTTTAGATTTTCTTTAATTAATATTAAATTCCAATACACAAGTTTTTTTTCAAATTTTATATAGTTAGAATACGTTTTTGCTTAGTCGTTAATATGTTAACTCTATTGGATTACTCTGGTGCAGTACATACTTAAAAATATCTCCTACATATGGGATCCACCCAAGACACCCCGTGAAAAATTAAAAAATAAAACATGTTAATCCTAAAAGTACTAAATGGCAATAGTCAGGTCCAAATTCATGAAAATACTGTTAACACTTCTTAATGCTCCAAAGCTTACAGTGAGTTATTACTCTTTGTAAAAAATAAAAAATAGAGATGCCATCAAACGACACCCTACTGGATGACAATTACGCAATCACTAATATTTGTCAATAAGTTGGCATACTTAACAATCCATTTGTCTAATTCCACCTGTGAAATCTTCTCTCTCATCTATTATAGGACACTGTTTTAGTGAGAATCAACGAACCTAGCAACAAAGTTCAATTAATATGTTAATTTCTTGGATTTTAAAACACCTATAATTCAGCCACTTGTCAGCCACTGCCCCTTCGGAACCCTGAAAGATTATCTGGAAAAATATTACTGAATCTTGATTCAACTCAAACTGGATCCCATCTTCTTCTCATCATCCTACCTATGTGTACGTTATTTAATTATAGAATGAAATTAACGATGGTCTATACAATGCTAACCAAGAATTGCCTGGTATAGTTCATGATTCATCGTTTTCTTTTTCTCTAAATATCGGAGAAGGACAAGAATTTTCTAAAATGAGACGACTTTGTTTCTTATAAATGAAAATGTATCAAGAAAGCAACCACCAAGAATTGCCTTGTATAGTTCATGATTCATCGTGTTTTTCTCTAAATATCGGAGGAGGACAAGAATTTTCTAAAATGAGACGACTTTTTTTTCTTATAAATGGAAATGTATCAAGACAGCAACCACTAAGCACACACAGGGAAACTTCACTATTTAAGATGTTTTTCACACTAGTTACGACTCTTCTTTAAAATTATCAAAATTAAATACTTAACAAAAGATGTTAAACATTTCTTCACATATTTTAAGGGTAGATTTTCGTATGAAATATCGTCTTTTAGCTACAATTATTAACAAAAAAGTGTCTTCTAACCCGTGAAAAATAAATAAAAAACTAATTATTTTGTACCATTTAATTTAAAAAAAGAAAATAAAAGAAAACAAATGACACACTTGTATTGTATTATATATTTAATGATAATTGCATTTTGACCTTAGTCCAATTATAGAATTAAAAAAGGTTGAGCTGCCACACGACCGACCAATACATTTTTTTGAATTATATGAATGCCCATTTCTTTAATTCTTAAAAATAGGTTTTTTAGATCAATCGTCAACTCCTATGCATCAATCAGTGCAATTATTTTAATTTTTAGTCATTTGTGGAAAAAAAATAACGAATGGTTGAAAATACACTAAGCCCTAGTATTGGCTCAATGAAGGCGTCACGCGTATGCATGCACGGGTCAACCTGTCACCAACACCTACCTATTAACCATTCACATATTCTATGAAACGATAATTAGTTCTTCCCCAATCAACATCCAATATAAAATTTATCCAAAAAAAAAAAAGAAACATCTAAAATTAACATCAAAATTATGAATTAAACATGTCTTACTGTTGAAGCCGACCACTTCTGAACATCTTGCACACGTCTAGTTAAAGCCAACGCACATGATTCATATGACAACAAAACAGCTAATTTATCTTTGATTTAATCAACAATTTTGTGTGCTTACCCGAAAAAGAGACTTTTTTTTTTTTCTAGAGGTACGCAAACTGCGTGGTAGTGATTAGTGAACAACTTAGAACTTAGACATGAATCTTTTCGCCATTTATGTTTGAAAGTAAATTGGTCAAATATTCTTTATGACTTGACAATGGATATATATGAACTAACTACAGATGTATCTTAAGATTAACTTATATATTGTTTTATCACGGATATAGATGATATCTTAGAATAATTATAAGATTTTATAAGATTAACTTTTAAGAATTTTATTATATTTAATTTCCATTATGTCTAGAGGTATGTATGGCAATGAACCTAGATGTATTTGTTGACATATCTTAATGCATAATTTAAATAAAAAATATCATACGGCCCAAACGATTTGCAAAAATGATAGCAAGAGGAAAGTATTTACACTAATATAGCAACTGGATCTATGGCGAGAAATTAGTAACCTCTCACGAGAAAATGAAAAAAATATTGTGAGAAGAGATATTTGTATAGATCGCGTACAAAGATGCACAACATCAAAATATAATGCCAAATTAAATTATATTAATGTACAATTCAATCTATAAAGTCTACAGGTGGTGTACAAATGCTACGCTAATAATGTACAAAATAATATTTAAATTGATTTAGTTAATAAATTTTGTTTCATTCAATTGTTTTTAAAATTTTATTTAAAAACGTTGAAGAGGCGATGAGGTGGTGCTCCGAATTTTTCGAACTCTAACTCTCCTCTCCTTGCACGCTTCTTCATTTGCCACCGATCATGGCTCGCACACGACCTTCATCTCCTTCGATTGCTCCAATCAGCCTAGACTGTTACATAGGTATCTCGAATTTGTTCTCTGCGAGATGGGACAAACCTCAGTTGGTGGTGAATACGACACACTCTGGTGCTAACGCTACAGTGTCGTCGACAGGGGTTTCAATGGTCAATGATGTCAAGGGATCCACATCGATCTTTCCTTCCACTTCTCATTCTGACGTGCCTTCTACTAAGGCGGATACGACAAAAACTAGTTCTCACACTGCGGTGCCGTTGATAGAGGTTTCACCCGCCAATGTTGTCAAGGCTTCCACGACGGTCTTGCCTTCTGCGCTTCCGGCAGTGGCTCTTTCCGCTACTGCGCCTTCGCTGAAGACTGTGATACCTTTGAACCCAGCTGTTGTCACACAGGATCTTGTTGTCCTTGTGGCTTTCTCTTTCAAATGCAATGCTTGCCTCTTCTTCACGACAACCTGGGTGGAGTTTTCACGCGGACCGTGAAGCTTTTCTTCCTTAAACACCGCCTACCAATTCTTCACGACAACAACCTGGGTTGAGTTTTGCTACAGTACTAAAAGTGCCCTCCCACGTCTTGTCTGCTGCCTCTATCTCACTAGAGAACAAAGGCGGCTTTGTCTCAATCAAGATTAACGAGGAAGCTTATGTGGAGCAACTTCAATTGTGCAATAATGCCTTGATCGGACGGGTCGTGTCCCTAAAGGGTGAAACGCCATGGAAGGTCATGTATTTGAAGGAGAAACTCTCCTCCATTTGGAGCTTGAAAATTGGTGCTTAATTTCTCTTGGTTGGGGATATTATCATCTCATTTTGAACTCGACAGAGAAGAAAGCTAGGATTTTGAGCCAAGGGCCATTGATGGGTGTGAAACTTACCAAAATAATATTAACCCGCTCAAAACAATAAAATGAGTAAAGCGGTGAGCAATGTCAATCCACAGAGACCGATGAAAAATTGTTTAAATGCCAAAACAAGGAAATAAAATAAAATGGGTGAAAATGTTGTTAAAGCCGAAAATTAAAATCAATAGGAATCAAAATTTTCAACAAATAAATAATATATCGCAACAATAAAATTGATGAAAATTCAATAATGATAAAAATCTAGCTAAGGAACTTTTTTTTTCAATCCAATCAGTTGATCACAGAAGCGAAAGGTCAATATAAAACATTTGAATAGACAAATTTATAGTTAACGATGACACACTCGATTAACCATTCTCTTCTTACCTGCTCGATAGCCTCGAGACACTCTGCAGACTATTTTTCTAACCACTAGACAACCCTAGGGACGCCTGACAATGTTTAATCTATTACAGTAGTAAGAACGAAAAAGGCCCATATTTTAGCCAATGAAACTGGAAACGCTATGATTCATTTAAACCAGATTATTTAGTTCCATAACAATGAAAAATGTCCAAACAACATAAATTTACGTTATTCGCTACCTAGATTAGGATTAATGTGACACACTATCAATCCTAAATAACGATATATTTTCCATCCAATCACACAACTGACCATATCATGCAATCAATATAAACAATAATAAAAGAACTAAGGCTAAAAAACTGAATAATTAAATACTCAAAATACTTTATAACAATTAAAACAATACTCTCACAAGCTTAATGGATTGAACTTTGAAAATACCTTAACTATAAAGTCGTTCTGAAATTGAGAGGAAAGGATGGCTACCCAGTTCGTGCGTCAAAGAGAATGGAAGAAGAGAGAGTCGCACATCACATAAACAAAGTGTGTGTGTGTGTGTGTGTATATATATATATATATGTGTGAGTGTCCTAATTAGGAAAACCTAATTCCTCTAAAAAATAGCTAATAATAATAATTGTTTAGTTCGAGCAATGAAAATAGGTCAAGAGCTTCATACATATCCATGAGGCTCAAAAATCGAGACCAACAGTGAAAACACGAGGTCCAATGCTAAATAAGTCAACCCAGTTAACACTCATCTATGGCATGGTCATGCCGAAATGCTGTCAACGCTGAAATATGCCCAAAATAACTTCAAATTCTTATGTTTCACCAACAATCCACCTAAAATATTAAAGAAGCAAAAAGAAGTAAAATACACGAATAACAACAATTTATAATAAAAAATAAACATAAAATGCAACCTATCAAATGTCCTTGGAAAGTTGCATTTCATGAATGCTTTAAGTTGAATTAAAAATTTAAACTGATAGTTAAAATTCAGAATTTTGTTTCACCATATTTCCTGAAAATAACACACACCTTCTTAGGTGAAAGCTCAACATCCTTGAAACATATATAAGACTTCATTTTTCTTATACTTAATTAATTAACAAATGAGTGCAATGGGGAACCACATGCTACTATGATACTGTATCATGACTTGATGCACCTAAAAGGTAAAAATTTAAAGATGATTGGTGAGGGCAAAGTATGATTATAACAATATTCCCTTACAATTAAAACCAGATTTTAAATCTCACTTATCAATTAAAAATTTTATGTGAAATAATTCTTAAATTAATATTAATAACCAAAAATTTAAATAAATGTTATTAAAATTACTATTTCTCAAAGTATATATTCTCCCCTCATGACCATATATATAATTTAATTCCTATAACCTGTAAAAAAATGTAACTCCTATGAGAAAAAAATTCAATAGGCTAATTTGTTGTGAACGGGGTTATTTATAGGCAGTTCAACGAACTCGCTAGTCCAAATTTGTTAAAATGTCAACTAAACCTTATATTCAATTTATTGATAGTAAATATTCTTAAAATAGGAGCATGTATATATTATTAGACTAAAGATCTTACGAAAAAAAGGAGGCAAAATAAATTTGGTTTCCTCAGCTCAAACCAACATTCAATGATTAAAACAAAAGAACGAAAATGCCAACAAATTAAATGTGCGAATATTATATGTAGCTCACCTCTAAATTGAATAAAATTTTATACATTATATTAATCGAAATTTATTGTGTTGTAGTGTTGAAAAAACAAATAAAAGCTTGACTTGTTTTCATCTCTAGAAAGCAGAAACTTGGTTTTATTTGGACTGGCTTTTTGGCCGAATATAATAGGCAAAAGAAATGTGGAGGCACACTTGTTTCATTTGCTCTCTTCATCGTCGATTTCGGTATTTTCTCTTTGTTTCTTTTCGGGGTCGTAAGTGTCTAGGTGTGTTTTGTGTAATGACTTTATAATACATGTACGTCATGATCACTTTGATAAAATTTGAGATAAAGAAAAAAATTAATTAGATTTTATCAACCCTTAATTAAAACCTAGCTAGGGCATACGTCTTTTATATCAAGTCTCGAATTTCCGTTGTCAATATATTATTTGACCATTCAACACCAAGTGTAGTAGCTAGTTTTTCTTTTTCATAACTTTGCAATTAATTACAACATTAATTTACCATGTAATTGGAATTTATTATTCATTAAAGCACGAAAAGATCATACCAACTTCTATACATTATTAGGTTTGTTTCGATGTCAAACTCATTTTACCCTACATGTGGACCTTACAATTATGAATCATGAGTTTTTTTTTTGAAATCATTATGAATCATGAGTTGTGGTCCTCTTTATGTAGGATATGGCACACCATGTGCTATTACTAATTAAGCAGCTAATTAGGGATATATCATATATATAGAATTGTTGCAAAATCAGAGGTCTTGGATGCCATGTAATTAACCAGATACGGGCATTATTGGATGCAGAAGAAATAGTCGCTTCATTCAGTACTTTTAGTTATGCACGTCATTACTTTGGTCGAAAAAAATTAATTAACATATAAAATCTCAAATTATCATATTTTTATAAATTTTGATCTAATTTTTTACATTATATCAATTTCAGTATCATTTATTTTTTCTAAAAAATATTTGAAGTATTAATTAAAATTGAAATTAAATATTAATCATGCAATTTTTTTTCTCATAGTTATTAAAACTAATTAGTATCAAAATCAATAAATTTCATAAAGGAATTTCCCCCCTGTAAAATCTCATATCTCTTGGAAAAAGTAATCTTCAAACATATGGTTTGAATATTTCGTAAAACTTTTCACACCTATTTGTATATCGGACACAATATTTTCTTGAAATTTATTGTTAATTTTTTAACAGGTTTTCCTTTAAATTCGGTGATGTAACATCGTATTACGACGAGAACAATTTGTTTTGGAGGTTTTCTCTATTGCTTTCTTAATCCAGACCTTGAAAATTAGATGAATAATATATTACGACTTATAAAAAAAGCCTAAATATTTCATGATGAAAAAACTATATAACTAAAAATACATAATGTTGATAAAAATCATCAATACAAGAATACCAGCCATCACTCATCAAAATAAAAAAAAAAAAAAGAAAAGAAAAGAATACCAGCCATCACTGAATTTTCACATGAATCTCTCCTATGCTGGCATTACAAATCAGTTGAACTTAAATGGTCGATATATGGTTGCCACTACCCAAATTCTCAATCATTTAAAAATGATCGGGATGGAATAGAAAATTTAAAAATCCTTCAGAACTAACCGATTAAAAATTTAAATTATAAAGCGACATTCAAAATATGATTCTAAAACACCCTTTCTTTTTTTTTTTTGAAACATTCTAAAACACCCTTTCATTACTGTTGTTGCCTTAAAAAATGAACAACAATAAAGAATAAACTCAAACACTTGGAGAATTGTGAACGTCGCCTTGAGACCTGAAAAAACAGAACACGATGAGATCGGGATTCTCTTCGGAGAGTCTCCGACGCTCAAGTCAATAGAGAATTTGGAAAAGTATCAGTGAGAGTGGGAAATAGAGCATACCTCAAGTGGTTGTTTTCAACATCTATTTATAGGTGGTGTAATTGATGAAGGAAAACTTAATGTCTGTAACGGTCTTCATCAATTACTGTAACGTTTCTGTTACAATTTTAAATATATTAAATGGGTTTAATTACTCATGCCTTATCAATTGCTCTCCACTATTTTCTCCGGACTTTTTGGAATAAGAGTAAAAACTTTTAACGTGTTTCCTTCTAATTGCGAGTTGATTTGGTCACAAATAAGTGCTTCTCCGAAATTCTAATGATGCTTAAGGAGTAATTCACAAATTTTTCCTATTCCTACTGCCACGCATTTCTTTTCCTTTGATCATTGGACTTTTCCATAGTCTATGCCTGCTCAATTTAGTTGCTCGTGTGATCATATTTATTCCCTGGCCCGTTTTATTATTTTTTCTGGCCCACACGGTTTGCTTCCTTTCTGTTTAGTTTTTTCCCTCTATTTTTCAAAATCTGTGTTCTTCCTCTTTTTTGCTTGTTTTAGTTCCCACTTTAGGCTTCTTTCCTTTTTTTTTTTTGCTTTTCACCAAATCTGATCCTTGATTCACGCCCTATTGTTGATTCTTGGCTTCAGATTTTTTGAAAAATCCTGTGCTTTTTGCAAGCTAATTCCGAACTTCCTAAATAAAGCTCACCTTCCCAATTATTACTTCTTAAAACCCTAACATAATATATGGTGCTTTTGCCATTCTCCTTTGCCGCTGGTTTCAGTCCAAGTCCAGGTTCGTGCCTCAAGTTTTGGGTTTGATATTTTCTTTCCCCTCCCGCTTTCTTTCTTTCTCTTTTTCTATTTTTCTGTCTCTGTGTTATTTCTTTGCTGAGTTTTTTCTTTCTTTTTGTGCTTTGTGACTTTTTGATACTAAGCAACGGAGGTTTTGGATGAGTCATGGTGGTGATGGCAGTGCTTGTTTCAGTAGCGGTGGGGGATAGCCGAGTCATGAACGGCGGTGGGTCTGGTGATGCTAGCGGTGCAAATGTTGAGAGAGCCGAGACAAGTTGTCTTCCAGAATGGTACCAGACCTAGCTTCACTAAAACACACCGTTCCTTCAAGCCGATGGACCGAAACGACACCGTGTCAAGCTTTTAACTGAGCCTTCTACTCCAGCTGCCGAACTCTTCAAACGACATGTCGCAACTTTAGACACGACCAATCAGCGCTTCTGATACGGATCGAGAAATGACCTGTCGTATGTTGTTGTCCCTTCCGAATGACCAAGTGCAAAATGTCCTAACGGCGCGTCGTTTGCAGAGCATACTGAAAGACAGACTACTCGTCAAACCGAGGCAAAAACAACAATTTGTGAACTCCAACGACAAGCCGTTTGGCTCCTTATCGAAACGACTCGACGTCCAGCATAGGAGCCTGATGTCGTTCGTGTGACTTGTCATTCGTTGTCCTTCTTCACCAATTGCTACGACCGTGCACCAGAGATCTGTGCGACGTGCCATTTTCTTCTTCCATTAGACGACCGTGTGTTCATCCGTGTGACCACCTGCTTGGAGTGTTGATCATACTGCAGTTCGTTTGGATTGTATGACCTGTCTCTCATGCCTATTGTGATGCCGTTTTGACTTTTTCTTTTTTTCGAACTCAAATATTTGCTAACTTTTTTTTATTAATTCGATTTTTTTTCTATTTCTTATTCTTTTTTTCCAGGACTTTTCTCGACACTCTTCAAATTTTTTCATCCGTAACAAAATATCCTCATCCAACTCACGGAGTTCAAAAATTCGTGTAGTTCACCAACTCGCCTCACGGTGTTTATGAAATCAAAATTCACACTAACTCTCGGAGCTTCACCAACTCGCCTTGCATAGATTTTCAGCTCTCCTCACAGAGTCCATTTCAGAGTTCACCATTCTCATCACATTATTCATCATTCCCACCACCAGTGAGCGTTCAAGAAGCACATTCTTCATCATCCCCACCACCAGTGGGTGTTCATGAAGCACATTCTTCAACATCCTCACCATCAGTGGGCATTTAGAAAGCACATTATTCATCATCCTCAACACCAGTGGACATTCAGGAAGCACATTCTTTATCATCCCTACCACTAGTGGTGTTCACCAACTTATAGAATTCACACCAACTCCTGGAGCTTCACCAACTTATTCATCAATTCGCCGAGTTCATAACCTCCCGAAGTTCACCTCCTACTCAACAGATTTCACCTCACCCTCAGCAGAATTCACCTCCTTCTCAACGGAGATCATCTTTTCCTCAACAGAGTTCATCTCCTTCTCAGCAGAGTTCACCTCCTTCTCAACAGAGTTCATCTCATTCTCAATGGAGTTCATCTCTTCTTTAGCTGAGTTCATCTTCTCGAGGAGTTCAATATTTCTTCGTGGACCTCACCTTCTCTAAAGGTTCCACATCTCCTCTGGAATTTCACCTCATCGGGAGGTTCAACATTTCCTTGGAAAGTTCTTCATTTCAACTCCACTTTGTGAATATCATCATCTTCAACATGTTGACGTTAATTATTTCCTCGGGACGTTCACCTCCTCGAGAGATTTATCATTTCTTTGGAAAGTTCACGATGAGGTTTGAGTTAGAACCAATTGTTTTTTTTCTATTCTTGATCATTTTCTTTTCTTTCTTATGCAACTTGTATGCATCGTTGCTCCCCAATCACATAGCCAAATGAATTTTTGGTCAAGTGATTTCGGTGGGGTCTTAGTGGTAGGAGTTGATTCGTTTATTGAGGACGAAGTAAACAAATTGTCATGTGCGCTTATGACAATACTACTTGGGGTTTCACATGTCACAAGCCTTAGCGAGTAAATTGTTGCGTGCGTTCATGACAATACCACCTGGGGTTTTATTTGCCATATGACTTAGCGAACAATCTGTCTCGTGCGTTCATGACAATACCGCTTGGGGTTTCACTTGCTACACGTCTTAACACTTTATCATTGGTCAACACCCGATTTCCCACAGGCTTAATGATTATATGCGATGTTTAATTTTCCATTGCATGTGTTCTGCAATGAGCGTCCAATTTTCCACAAGCTTCATGCTCTATTGCCACATCGTAGTCTATCTTTTAATTGCGTGGTGAGATCTCGATTTCCTGCAAGCTTTTCTAGTCACCTATTCATCACGTGAGAGCCCGATTTCTCGCAAGCTTTTCTACTCACGCTGCATTTTAGCAATTTCAAAATGGTTCGTTGTGCATTGAAGGTGAGGATTCCATGCTCTGAATCACCTTATGCTCTAGCACTTTTGATTGCATAAGTCCAGCTTCTTATAGGCTCATTTCGATATGTGTGGCTAAGCACTTGACTTGCCTCAACTTGTTCTTTACTCACAAAACAAGTCATTAACGTAGAAAAGGAGATATGTTATTTATTCAGAATAGCGTTTTACATAAGATAAAGATAACAAAACTTAAATAATTCAACTTCTTATCACCATCAGAAGCACAATCAATAATCAATATTTCAAGTAATGGCGTGCTTAGTTGGTCTCATGTTGAACATCCTCTTCAAGTATTATTCCTTGTGTTTGGCTCCCCTCCCGATGCTTTAGTACTTTGGCCTGCAAAATGTACTTTTTAGCACATAAAAAGAGGTCGACCAAGGTCTTTGGTTGATCCAGAGACATCAACTCTTATAGCTACACCGCTCGCTTCCCCTGTAACATTGCTGGTACTGCCACGCTTGGTTGCAAGTCATGAACCGCAAGAGTTGCATTTCTAAATCTATCCACGTACTGTCAAAGAGTCCCCTCTTGATGTTGATGATGAAGGCGTTGATGAAATCCTTCCTGAGTTGCTTAAAGCAAGATAGTGACGCCTCCTTCAACCCGTTGAACCAGGAACGCGTGTGGTCCTTCAATGTTATTGGGAACGCGCAGCACATGATGGCGTCTTCCCATCCATGTAGCATCATGATGGCCTCGTAATTTTGGACGTGTTTGTGCGGGTCCTCCTTTCCGAAGAAAGTTGGCAGATGAGGGATCTTAAACTTCATAGAAAGTGGTTTTCCCATGACCTCCTTGGTGAATGGGACGTTGGCTCTTTGTTGCTCATCCTCCATGGGAAACAACTTTCTTTGCTCAAGAACCTCCTCGATCATCTTCCTTATGTCCACTTTCTCCCGAACATTCATCAAGGACTGGAGCTCCACTTTAGTCTTATTCAGAGGAACCTTAGGTTCTCCCTTGTAGGTACTCTCCACCTCTTCAGTATAGTTGACTTTCCTAAGCTTGGCTCGAGCTTTGGGGACAGGAGCGTTGAAGGGTTGTTGGTGAGGTGGAGGATTTGGTTGCTCAGTAACATAAAAAGGTTGACGATGATTTTGTTGCAGAGGGTCACGCTTTTCGGGGACTCCTCCACTCTAGGTACTTTGGGCGTAAAGTTGCACCTGAGGAAGAAGCTGCTGGAGCAAAGTTGCCATCTCGCTCAAAGCTTTTTGGTTCTCCTCATTCTGCTTCCTGAGCTCTTCATAGTCGGCAAATGGAATGGTTGGGATGGTCGTTCTCGAGGCTTTCGCTCCAGCACCAACTTTCCTTGCATTATCCTGGAGATGTTTGGCTTGGTTTGAAGGCGTTAGCACCATGACAAATGAGCAGGTGCTATCAATGGACTTCTTTTCGAACGTTGATGAACAAGACTTTTCGTTCAGTTCCCCACAGACGACGCCAATTGTTGTTGCCTCGAAAAATAAACAACAATAAAGAAGAATATTTGAATAATCGGGAATCGTGAACGTCGTCTCGAGACCTGAAAACATAAGAAATGGTGAGGTCGAGATGCTTCCCAGGGAACCTTCGATGCTCTAGTCAGTAGAGAATTTGACAGAGTATGGGTGTGTAAAGCAAGTAGAGCATACCTCAAGTGGTTGTCTTCAACATCTATTTATAGGTGGTGAATTGATGAAGAAAAACTTAACGTTTGTATCAGTCTTCATCAATAATTGTAATGTTTCTGTTACGATTTTAAATATATTAAGTGGGTTTTATTACCCATGCTATATCAATAACATTTTTACAAACCACGACATCAAACAGAGTTTATAAGACTTTGTTAAAAAAAACAGAGTTTATAAGACAAAAGGAGAGCATTATTTACACACAGACATTAATAGGCGCCTCAATTTCCCTTGATTGTGGAGATTAAATAGGTACATTGGATTATGAAATCTCCTTAAATTGGAGATAAGATACTGTAACGAGTCGACACATTGCAACATAAATGAGCAGATCAGAAATTATATTAGATAAAAAAAATCAAATTCAATCAAATCATAAACAAATATTAAGTGTATTCTTAAAGGATGATATTAGAAATTAAATTAAAGACTCCATCGAAGACCATGTTATAGACATTCACATCTATTAATAGACATCTGCTCATTAATGATGCATGCAATACATTCGTTAATAGATATTCACATCTATTAATGTATTCATACAAAAAATAACCTTATAAAAATTATATAAGTCAAAACAAAACCTTTGTGTTTTAATTGGTGATGGTGTTGAAACTAACAAATTAATTTCTACTTTAAGCCTACAATAAGTAATATTTGAAGATAGTAACGAGTAGGTTGAATCCACGGAGACCGATAAAAACTTGTATAATTGCAGAAAAAACAATTAAAATAAAATAAGGTTTTGATGTAGAGAAAACAAACAAAGCAAATAATAAATTGAGAACGCATAATTAAAAAAGATGAAATCAATGTCACGAAAGCCTATCCAAGTTACATCTCTGTATCACTTAGTAAATCAATCACAGGTAACTGAAGATAAACCAATATCGTTAATACAAGCAAGTTATAGTTAGTTATATATGACGCACTCATTAACCAATCTTTACTTATTGTATCGGTAGTTATGGGACGCCTTGCAAAGTGTAGTTGACTAATGTAAAGACGAACACAAAAATAAAAATATGTTGTCAATGCCGAATTGGAGGGAGAAACAAATAAAGATAGCTAGCTATTTATATGAGATAGCTGACTTTAACCTAATAAAAATTGTCTACATGTTCTAAAAAATATCCTTCTAGATGTCCTAATCCTCTACGGCTTCGTTGCTCAACAAAATAGGCAGTATTTTTTGTCAATCTTGTTGCCACAATAGGTTTTCCTACATCAGACAAGCGTCCTAGAAATATTCCCATCTTGTCAATGTCTTACAATAACGCTCAGAATCTAGTAAAATATTTTACATATCAAATTTTATTATTTAAAAAAAAAAAAGATTTTTTGCGATTGAGCATGCCCTAAATTTTTACAGCTCACCGCAATATTTGTGATATCATTGCCATTGGTATTGTGTGCAATTGAAATTCACATTGTGCTTACACAAATCCAAATTCAAATTTACCAAATTTCATTTATTTAGTATATATGCCTATAGTTTGGTTCGATTTAGCAAATTGATGGATGATGTTTTAAGATTTATTTTTTTAATCTTAAAAATAGTTTTTTAATCTTAAAGATAGTTTTTTTTTTTCTTTTAACAAATCATATCTAGAAGATATATAATATTCTCAAAGGTATATTTTAATCAACCAAACAACCATTTCAGGTTTCCAATTACAAGTTATGGTAATCTGTCTATGCACAAAAATGAAAGAAAAAAAATAGCATCATTGATCAGAAAATATCATAATAAACCTTATTATTATTATATACTTGACGTTGACAAAAAGAAGAAATAAATTCCATGAAAAGAAGTATTGTCAATGTTCAAGCATGGGAATATATAAGCTATATCATGGTAATATTTTACTTTATGATATTAATTGTTACAAAATTAGTTGACTAGCAATACCGGGAGTGCCATAATCATTAAACGATTTATACTTTAATAATTCAAAAAAAGCATTAATTATTTTTTTTAAAGTGATAGGTCTCCGTTGTTCTCGTTATTCACTTACAGTTGAAAGAAGAAGAAGAAGAAGAATATGGATCGTGTTTCTAACAATCGTGAAGTGCTATCTTAAGGAGGTATTATTTATTTTTAGCTTTCAACTCGCATGGTTTTGTCTTTAAAATATGTCACAGTGAATTGAGGGGATAATTCACATAAGTTATCGTTGCTTTTGTCTTCTAATCGATGTAAAAATCATAACACATCAGTACAATCAAGACTAATAGAATTGGAGCATTACGAGTCCTATAGTTGGAAGATACCCTTCATTTAGTTCCAATTAATGTGAACCATGTCTGACAATCATGAGGTCCAATCAATCTAAGATATTGTACTTTAGGCTTGAAGTCCTCATGGTTACCTTAAAAGGTGTCTCAGTAGTTAAGGGAGTAGAACGTGCTTATAAGCTATTCTTGTTCTTGTCTTCTAATAAATGTATGAATTATATATAACACATTAATGATTAACTTGATAAGATAGTAAGTTTGAATCCTCAAAGTATAAAATCTCTTTATACCAGTTCTTAAACTTCAAAATAACTAGACATTAATTAGATATTCGAATTGTAAAATGTACATAAGAGTACTTGAACACCTTGTAATTTATAAGAGTGACGCCATTCATAAATGCATCAAACTATTGTCAATAGCAAGATATATATGGCATTTGTAGAAGGTAGAGATACAAATTAAAGTGTTTTTTCTTTTGGGAATTAGGATATATGAAGAATGGCATTTGTAGAAGGTAGCGATACAAATTAAAGTTTTTTTTCTTTTGTGAATTAGGATACATGAAGAGTGTCAAAAGCCAAGTTGGGTGTAATTAGTGTTTGACCTGTACTTGAGATAAGGTAGAGATGCCAATACCCCGCTATCTCTAACTTTATTCTAATTTGTTTTGCCTTGTTAAGGTTCTTAAGAGCCAACCCTCTAGTTTCTTCACACCCACGGAATATCCATTTCTTCCAAACACTCCTGCCATTTGTCCAAACTGATTAAAGCTTTATTTTGCTACTATGCCTAATCAGAATCAATACACATTTTGATTTTGCACCAAAATGGTGGGTCGTCAGAATTTTATACTTATGTTTGGAGATCAACGTGTTGTTTAAGAGTCTACATTTTGAATAATTTCTTTTACACGAAATGTGACAAAAATTTTATTTCAAAAATCAATAACATCGGGTTTTAAAATCATTAACTCTCAATGAAAATCAAACTTTAGATCATTTAACACTAACTAGAACAAATCCAAAACCACTTGATATTCAAGTTTGAAGTTGTTGTATACTAGCAACAGATAATTTTTTTGGTAAGTTTTGTGTGTGTACATATATATTTATATATCTGATATATATATATAATTGTCGAAAAATAATGAAATAGATATGACAGATATAGCTAATGGGATACTGATTTGTGGGGCCTCTGTTTAGTAGCTAGGATCTGATAAGGCCACTAAATGACATGTGTGAAGATATGGTGACCCCTCAATGTTAGCCAGAAATATTTTTGTGCACATTTTAGATGCAAACTTCCAACCAAATCTCTCCTTATAAAAAGGACTTAGAAGCCTTTCGAAGTGGTCAAGTGATCTAAACCAAACACAATGAAGAAACAAGTTGAATCAATCTTTCAAGGCATTGGTTGCTCACTCTCCCTCAAGGGCTTCTGTTCTTGGGTGCACATTTTTTACGCTTTGTGTGACAGAAGCACTTGTGGGGGACTGGACAAGTTGTGTCTTGCTTGTCGAAGACTGGAAATGAATTACGTATATAGCCAAGACATTTTCAATTGCTCACTCTCCTTCAAGGGCTTCCCGTGGTAATTCCATCGGAAAAAAAAAAGATTGGCAACTTCTGTTTGAGGTTTTTGGGGAGAGTCGACCAGAGGTGCTTGATCGCAAGTTTGGTATTGGAAATCATGACGTGTCGTAATTGAGTAATATTTATAATTTAATGGCATTCTTTGCTCACTCTCCCTCGAGGGATTCCGTATTTCGTCTGTTGCAAGACGACGTAGACGGAGGTCCTTGGCGAGAGTAGACAAAGTTTGTCATTTGCATAGTGCCCATCAATTTGGAGCTGTTGGTGGAGATACACTAGATTTCTTCAACACCTGCATGAATGCAAATTTGAAGAAATATCAAGTAATCGCTAAAGAATCCAAATCGATTCTCGATCAAATATATTGCAAAGAACTACTAAAAGATTGTTTGATTTTCGTATATTAATTATATATATATTATAATTCTTAAAAAAGCGTGTTAATTTTTTTCAATTATTTTACAAAATTTAAATTATGATCAATAGGATATATCCTTTAGTTTTTTTTTGATAAAAAAAAAGAACAAGAAATTTTGTGACAGGGACTAAAGGTTTTATTTGATTAGTTGTGCATGTGTATATATATAACATATTTATCTGTGCAAGTAATGAATATTTAAATTTAAATATTGTTTAATTGACATACAAAATGCACATTTGGCAGGAAAAATGTTCCAAGAAATTAAGATCGAGATTAAAAAAAGAAATGAAATAGATTCACATTGTGAGGGAGGAAATGAAAAGTGGAAGCATGTGAAGCTAGGGTCAAAGAGGGAGTCAAGCTATTGGGAAGGTGCTAACAAAACAACTTGGGTTGGGTCAATTGAAGAATTTCTTACCAATTGACTTTGTAGGAGTGGAGTCCAACTTAATATCTTAGAAAGAAGAAAGCTATTATGGCCTGTTTTGGCCGTGGTCGATCGGTCACGTTCATGTTTTAAGTATGATATTCTCGCACTACCGTCTGTCTATATAACTTTTGTTAAGTAATTTTATGGTAGATTGATTTCTTCTAGAAAATAAATTTTCGATGATGTTGGTGTTGAAAATAATTCTGGTATTACTAAAGTATAATATTGCTTTAGAAATTTTGTCGATATAAAGAACTAACAGCTTGAAGTGCATTAATGACTTTTTTTTTTAAGGAAATCGGTGATAATCTCGAGTTTCTTAAGCTAGATATGAGAGTTTGAACCCATTGAAATACCATATTCAAGCTAGATATGAGACACGGCCACACTGATTCAATATGGTCGTAATTTTCCTTGAAAAGATAAGAATAGATCCAAAATTATGAAAGGATCTGATAATCGCCTTTAAAGACTGATCTTTTAAGAACAAACTCTGGTTTATTTAATTATATTATCATGGTTTAACTCCAAGTTATTGCAACACAAGGGTGCGGTTGTGTTTATTATTTGATCTACTTCTCAAATAGTACTCTCAACATTTTTATAATGAGGCATAAAAATAATTTATGGAAATGAATATGGAGTGTGCTTGGTTTGTACATATAATTTATATTCACTATATTTCGATTCCTAAAAGCCATATTTTTTTATTATACAATTTATTAAATCTACAATTCACCACTCTCGATTTAAATTTAATTTGAAAACAATTTAAATGTATATTCTTTTTATTAATTTTTTTTAAAATAAGAAAGACATGTGATGGCAGTTGTGAATGACACAAAGGACAGGCTTTTGCCTCATCTCACTAGAATGGAGACCATATTAAATAGGTATTCTGTGCAACTTTATAACCTTAACTAGATAAAGACGGAAAGAGAATCCTTCATTGCCTATGCTATTTGTTGTTGTGTGTGTATGACTTTTTCAATCTCATCATGCACAAATTTTAGGGAAGAGCCTACCTAGCTACATTTATATCACTCACATTTCTGTAATTATGTCCTTTTGGACCACCAACCCAATGCAGACAAGTGATTCACGTTATTTTACCAACAATACATCTAAATCAAAAGTTTTCAAAGTTTGAATTTGTCCGTCTTTTTCCTTCAATCAGAATATTTCTACATGCTTTTAAATAAAAACAAAGCAATTAAAATTAGAGAACGCACTAAGTTATTTCAATTAGGTTGACATTACCTAAATGACCTAAGTTATTTCTATATGCTTCAATTAAGAGATTTCTATATAAATTTAACATACTAATTAAAAGTTATAGTAAATTTTGGCAACTCTATTTGTTGTTGGAGGACTGTGTCAATGCAAGGTATTTATGTTTGTGGTCATTCTTTTGGATCTTATTGTTGCTATATCAACAGAAGACATTGAATGAATCACATTATCAATGGGAAAATAATAAGTTACAATTATTTTCAGTAGGCTTATGCAATTCTAAAATTATCTTTAGCACTTAAAAATGAGAGCTTGATTCTTTTAGCACAAGTTAATATATAAGAAATTTAATTGAGCAAAGAGGTTGGTTGAGTTGGCAATTATATCCATCTTGGGACCTTAGGGTCCATCCTGGTTCAAGTTCACCTAGGGGGATTGGATTGTAAAGGATAGTATAGGAATTGTATGTATATCAGTTAAAAAAAATTAATTGATTTTTTTTGAAAATTCTATATGTATTGCATCTATTTAGACCAACTCCAACCCAACCCAAAAATAGAGTTGAACACAAAACTTGTGTAAAAATGGCCTCTCCAACCCAATACAAAATTTGTGTTGGTTTTTGTGTTTTGTTATAATGTCGCGCTAGATGTGGCGCGTCACTGTAGCAACGGAAGCACGGTTCACAATTTTTTTTTATTTTGAGCTTATTCTTATTTTTTCTAAACCACATCATTAATTTTATTTAACAAATAATTAAGAAAAAATTAAAATTTTATTTAGTTTGTAAAAAAAATAGTAGAAATGTGATTTAGAAAGAATATTGAGAGAATATTCACTTTTAGAGTTAGAGATAGAGTTATGAGTTAGAAAATATTTTTACGATATTATATTTTTGTAAAAAGTTGTACAAAAATAGAGTTTTGGGTTAGAGATGACTTTAACACTTTGTTTTTTGTTGACACTATCTGCCATGTCATTATAAATTCCATGTCAGTTTGCCACCTAAGCAAGTTAACAAAAATTTAGACAAAAAATGCAGCAGATGCTTAATTGAGAAAAATGTGAAAGTTGATTGTTTTTATGAATATTTTTTATTGTTCATGACATAAATAAGAATTTGCTAAAAGTTCATGTTTTTATTTAAATAAGCCTATTAAAATTAGAGCACAATATTACATTATCGAGAGGTTTTTTGTTATGTTAAGTACATTATCGAGAACTATTAATAAGACTTCCCGATGATTCTGATTTAGATAATATTTGGATCATGGCAACATGTACAAATGGTTCTACAAACTCACAACACCACCTCCTCTTCTCTGCTATCTTATCATATCTTCTAATTAATTACTCTCTCTCCCTAATTAAGCAACTTCTTGATTCTTCTCCACAACTCTCACTCCATTAGCAGATCTCAGCACATTTGCCTGTTTCACATCAAGAAGACAACAAATGGGTATCATTTACTAATACATATATCCCGTGATCGATCAATTAACAAATCGATAGGTGAAATTTAGAATGAAAGTCTGTTATTTCATATTATATTATTCCAATATTTAGTTAAATTAATCGATATCCATATATCTTTTGATATTTAAGTAATGTAGATTCGATTAACAAGTGTATATCCCGTGAATAATAAAAAGAAAAACTAAAACAAGACCTGATGTTCAGTGATTTCTACTGCAAAGCCATCAACAATGACCAAAGACAATGTCTTCTTGTAGCTGCCTTGTTGAAACGTCCTTGACAACAAGTCATCATGCTTCTTGCTAAGATACGCATCAAGCTCATGTGTTCCTTTCTTTGTTCTATCACAATGAAATGTCAAAAACACACAACAACAACAACAACAACGTTGATTTTGAGATCCACAAGCTCGAACTACTAAAGAATCAATTAAGGAATGAGAAAAGAAGAATGTAGAGAAGATGGAGATTTTACCGATCAGCTCGGAGACGCTCATATTCAGGATCATAGTTCATGAAAACAAAGTATAACTCACTTCCCATTTTGCTGGTGATACCTAACCTTTCTTTTGATCCTCTTCTAGTTTTGATACAATGCATTTCAGCTTCGCATGGTAACTATTTATAACCAAATAGATGGTCAATTATAGTCACAAGTACACTCTTTTTGTTTTCCAAATTTAATGCAAATTTAGATAAAATAAAATATGTTTCAGGATTATTATTTTTATATAATTTTCTTATAGTTTCATTAGTCCAACCACTATAATTCCCCACTTGAACATTTCTGTATTTTCCTCCTCCAAGGAAAATTAAAAAATCCAATTCCACTATCCAAATTTAAAAAAAAAATCCATGCAAAACGGTGCCAGAAGGTATTAAGACCTTATTGAAGTGCGAACTCTATTATTAAACGTATCTCTAGGAGAGGTTTATAGAAAAAAAAATATAGTGAAAAGGTCATTAGAGCATGATTAGAGGAAATACCTTGATGCATACTTGAAGTTTCCCACCTATGGTCGTAATACTACATTAAAAAAAGTGAAACCACACGCTTGGTGGATCATATAAAGTCAACCCATTCCAATATTTTAGCTTTACCACAAGTTACCTTATAGTATAGGAAACATAATGTATGGTGCCTACACACAGTGTGCTTCTCCGTTGATCACTCCTTCCCATCCGATGAGGACTTCTCATCAAATGAATACTTTACATTACACAATGCTAATAACAAGTAAAAACTTAATCTAACGATCTGAATTAATTTGAGTCATATCCAACTTTCGACCAAAAAAAAAAAAAAAGTAAAACTTAACTTACCAATCTAAATAAATTTGAGTCATGTAAGACCTTCCTAATCAATGGTCGGGTCGGGCAATATTGGTTGACTTCATAGCTGTTCGCGAACTCTTAAGATATTTTCACTGACTCCATTTATTTTGTTATATTCCCTACTTTATTATTTTAAGATCGATCTTATCTCAATAAAATTTTAATTTCACTGTTGTTTGTAATAATAAATTTTAGAATTTAAAATTTAGAAAGAGAAATCATTATATCACTTCCCCACGATCCTACCTCAAGCCTTAGTTGCACTTTTGCAATATTTCTTTTATGACTAGTGTGAACCTCTTAATTATTTGGTTGACCAAAAAGAGTAGCCACACAGATTGCCAATATAAAAAAGTGCGTGTACATACAGCAGCGCAGGAGGACGAGTTTAAGTATGAGAATAAATAATTTTCATCTGGATCTATTTTAGTTATACTTCTCAATAATTTTTTTTTGTTGGGTTGGTGTATGATGTTATAGTTAAAAATTTTTCTTTTTTTCGGAAATTTTTTAATTATATTTGATGTATGATTTTTGTCATACATTAAACCAATAAGAATAAATAATTTTCATTTGGACATATTTTGATTACACTTCTTAATAAAAATTCTTTTTTTATTAGTTTAGTATATGACAAAAGTCATACACTAAATGTAACCAAGAATTTTCTTTAGAAAAATTTTTGGTTACACTTGGTATATGACAAAAGCCAATAAAAATAAATAATTTTTATCTGGACCCACTTTAATTACACTTTCTAATAATTTTTTTTTATTAATTTGATGTATGACAAAAATCATACATCAAGTGTAACAAAAAATTTCCCTTTCTTTTTTAAATACTGACACAAATAAAGAGAGACATTAAAAACTTGACCAAGTTAGCCCTTTTCTTCTTCTTCTTCTTCTTTAAATAAAAATGTATGTTACATTTCTAAGGTTTGTGTATTATCCAAATTAAAGTTAATGATACAGTCAAATGTTTCTTTTTTTTTTCAATCACATGGTTACCCACTGCAGAATTACATGCATTTTGCCCATTTCTTGAGCCTAATAGTCAAAAGATGATTTCCTTCAAAAAAAAAAAAATAGTCAAAAGATGATTATAAAGGCATTGTTTGATATTAGAGAAGTAGGAAGAGAAAGTTTTTTCAATAAAGAGGAGGATACCTTATAATTTTATTGATTTCTTCACTTATGGTGGAGGAATACCGTTGTTATAAGTCTGACAAACAAAATATAAGAGCAACATAAAAAACAAACACAACCAACACAGGAAGAGGCAAAATAAGGCTAACTGATATGCCTATCATAATTGTTGGCGAAGGTATCCTTTGCTAGGACCTCTCTCAGACCCGTGGGAAGATGCAACAGGTAAAGACCCCGGGGGTAACTGTGACCCTGTTTGGCGAGCCAGTCAGCCGCCCCATTATACTCCCTGTATATATGATCAACAGTGACATTCCAATCCCGTCTAAGCAATCTCTTGATAGCATCAACTAGAGCCCATTGTTGGTTAGCCATAACATGTTTCCTCTTAATCCAACTTATAGCTATAAGATTATCACTTTCCACATTAATGTTTCAGTAGCCCTCATTCCACACGACCTCCAATCCTTTATATATAACCCAGAGTTCTAACATTGAGTGGAGGGCATTTACCTAAGTTGAGAATGAAACCCTTTATCCAATTTCCCCGCTCATCTCTCATTATACCCGCTGCTGATGCAAGACCAGGATTTATCAAATGGGACCCATCAGTGTTCAGTTTAATCCATCTCAATCCCGGAGGTTTTCATCTACCAACTACCATTCTTCTAGTGGTATCCATACTCATTCCTTGAATGCTTTGCATTGTTTTGAAAACTTCACCCGCATACATTTTAATGTGGTCACTCATTCCAGTGATAATCTTCTTAGTAAAAATCCGTTCATTACGCCACTTCCAAAGGCACCAGTAAGTAATACCGAAAACAATATTTCAAGGAGTACTACGATTATTCCTATTGTTGCATTTCAAATTCTTCGGCAGCCAGGTTTCATGATCAACATTTAAGAAAGCAGTAATGGGTTCGTACTGAAGAAGTTACTTATTTTGGTATGCTTGTTAACTATTTTCATGGTTAGTTTCTTAAATATAAGGGAAGTTAATTCCCTTATAAAGGGGACGTAAAAATCTAAGGCCCTCAAAGATTTTACTTACCTAAGAGAAAAAATTATTTAGTCTTCGCACTATTTTCCTCAAGGTATTATGGTCTTTAATTGATACAAAAATTATATTATCATTATACTTTTCAAAAAATACATTTGTATAGTAAACACAAAATTAATACTTCTCAAATAATATACTTCCTAGATAATAGAATTCTCCCATAATTAATTTTCGAAAATTTCACAAATTATATCAAAGGAAGTTAATGCATGAGATTCTACTCAAAGTCAAAATTTTCAACAACTCCAAAGCAGTTACTCAGATGTTGTACTCTTTTTTTTTTTTGCCATTGACTATAAATTCTATGCTTTGTTGGCTGGAGTGAAATTTGGGTCCGTAGGCCGGTCATGACCAAATTTCTTCTTACGTGAGATTGAAACTTTTTTCTTTATAACATGGAGATGTGATCATAGATCGGTTAATCGGAATTATTGAATCAAATAAATTTCACAAATGTGACTAAGGAACGCACACAACAATGCACAACTTTGATCATTTATATGTCGGTTCTAATTAGATTATCTTACGCCTGGCTATTTGTATACCTATTTTGATGGATCGAAGTTACATGAGCTAAAAATAAGAAAGAGTTGGTCTCTTATTTTTTTTTTCAAAGAGGGATCATTTTTGAATTAGATTTGAAATTTCAACTCACTAAAATGTTAACTGCTACAACGTAATTGTATTTATTGCGATTTAAACTCACATTGTGTACCTATATGCATTAGTTTCAAGAGTTAAATAATCGTTCTCTTACTTGAAAGGTTTGAAATTAAATTTTGTTGTATACGCATAACAAAAGCACTATTTATTTCAGCTTTACCTGACATACAAACTACATGCCCAATTGCATTGTTCTCAATTAAAAATTTACCTCAACTTATAAATTCTTTCATTTGAAAGACAGAAAAAAATCACACTTTAGCATTTGTAGTCAGGATTGGTCGCTTATTGCTAGAGAAAATCGAGAATATCGATGGTAAAACAGGTGGAGAAGCGCGAGCATAATATGGGTGAGGTGTGGGATCGAATCCTGCAAGCCTCAAAAACTGTGGTGGGCCTAGAGACCTACATGTGGGCTCGCCCGATAAGCTCTAAATGAGCAGGAAGCTCCTGAACTGAGATAGAGCTAATTTTTCCGAGATTTATCTTGCTAGGTGTGTTACTCGCTGAACCGCCGAATCCAACCAAAATATTGCTCAATAAACCGCTGAATAAGTAGTTCCCCGTCATAAAAAAAAAAAGGGAAATAAGTGGAAGCTAGAAACCTAGAACGATGGAGGTGGGCAATGTATGCACTATTACAGAGTCCACCACCCAACGTACACGCGTCCAAGATGAGACCAGCATAAGTGGTGGGGGACCGGCTGAGACCAGTGAGTAACAGGCAGAGAAGAGATTCTGTTTGACAAAGTAACTGTTTGCAGATGGCAGCTGTCAGTCAAGTAGTGCTGTGCTGTGCTGTGCTGTGCTGTGTGGTGCACGAAGGAACCCACACGTGAGTTACTATTATTCCATCCTCTGTTAGCAACTTACTTCTCTCAGTCTCTCTTTGTCCTATTTTATGCTTTGCTTTGCTTTGCTTTTCTTTTTAACTCAAAAAATTTTACTTTAATTTGTTCTTTCAAATGAAGCTAGTTTTGTTTGGCCTTTGGTGAATGAGTTGATTCAATACATCAACGGGTCAAATTTGAGAAATGTATTAAGTTTAATCTATAAACAACTTAAACGCTATAAAACTCAAAACTTAGCTAAAAACAAATTGTGAACAAACTTAATAATAGGCTTGCCAGTAAATTTGATGGTGAACTTTATAAACTAATATTATCATAACCGGACCGACCATAGAACCCATCATAGACAGTGGCGGAGTCAAAAATTTGGCTAAGTAGAGGTCAGATTTGCTTAGTCAGATTTATCGCTCCGTGATATGTACCAAATATATATATATATATATACAAAATAAAAAATTAAATTAAATATTTGAATACATGTAATAATTATGCAACTATTTTTGTACACTCGAATTAACAGATGACAGTTGTTTTTGACGAGTCGTCATGACTTGAAAACATTGCAAAAATAGCCTCATTATCAATAGATATAAAACCTTCTTTCTCGATATATACCACCAGGATGTAATTCATCAATTCATCTCCCATTCTATTTCGCAAATCCGTCTTGATAACATTCATGGCAGAAAATATTCTTTCAACAAATGCAGTTGCAACTGAAAGAAGTAATGTCAATTCAATCAAACGATATACCAAATAGAAGACTCGAGCTTTTCAATTTGAACCAACTTCTTTGCAAGACTTCCCAAATCTTGAATGCTGGAGAATTTCTCGCTATATTTTATATTAGAAATATAAGTTCGAAGCTGATAACGAAGAATCATACATTCTTCCCAAATGAAATCTTCTGAAAAAAGTTCTGCAAGATGAACTAATTTTTCAATATTGAAATTCGTGAATGAATTCTTTGGATTAGGACAATTCATGCAAAGAAGTAATTCTGTATTTGTCTATGAAAAACGATTTTT
>CAODLS010935859.1:0-18043 GCA_948243855.1 Flueggea neowawraea | reverse complement strand
AACTCTTTTGGATTGGTGGAGTGTACTAGCACTTAGAATCTCTATTCTAATTATCACAAATAATTTTATCTCTTTGTTTGTGACACTCACAAATTTGGTCAAGTCATTGCCATGAGAAATAACACTAGGGTGTGCTCCTATTTATAGGCATACGTGAAAACCTAAATAGGTGCATTAGGGTTGGCCAAAACCCTTCCTTGTTCAAGAAGAATTCGGCCACACCAATACAAGAAGGTTGTGTGCCGAATTCCTTCTCAAATTTGGGAGCCAAAATCTCTCTCCTTGTCATACAGATTTCCTTTCTTATTTAAGCAAGAATTCGGCCCCTCTTGTTTAGGAGAGAGAGGGTCGAATTTCCTCCTAGTCAAACTAGGGTTTGCCTCTTCTTAGGATTTTATCATGTTATTGGGCTTTTTATTATATGATACACTATCATTAAATAAATCACTCTATTATTATTATCTATTGGCCTAGTTTATGTCACACATAAATAAACGCAAAGTAATATTAATAAGTGAACTAAATTAAAAGCCCATTACAATAATGGATTAAATCTTGTATCAAAAATAAGTTATAAATTATAAAATTCTGAATTATTAATAATTAATCAAATTAATTATCCTAATAATTCATTTACCAAATGAGAGAATATTTGTAATCTAATCCAATTCGTTTTAGTGCATGACCCAATAGGCCCACTCAAAATTACTAATGGGCCTCATCCCAAACACTTGGGCCCAAAGTCTATAAGCAGTATCTAGTAATACATTGTGGCAACCCGAAATCGAGCGGCATCAATGATCCGAGTTAACCTTTCATAGTTTGATATTTAGTCCTTTTGTCTCATGATATCTATATTAAGCATAAGACATGGTCACATGTCAACCTTATGTTACTTAATGTGTTTCTTGATCCTAAGTAAATTGATATACAAATGACATTGATAAACTCTTTTATCAATTCATTTGAGTATGTATACATTCCATCAATCCTACACATTAAGTGGCCTAAAAATATCACTCTTCATAAGATGAACAAATCCATCACTCTCACTATCTCTCTTCTACAAGATTCATGACATATCCAATCATAGCCTTTATTGTTACCTTATTACGGATAATGTTTGACTAAGTCAAAACATGTGATTCCTCATATAGGAGTCGATAGTGAGTTTCAGTCAAATGACCCAAACATCACCACTGTATGAAAGCTACTTGTGACATTGATCCATGAAGTGTTTTCATAGCGGGCCAGTCCAATACATGTTCCCTAACATGTATCTATGTTCTAAGTGATATCTCATATGCATAATCAATAAAATGTGATTATCCTCTTAGCAACATACTAACCTTGGCTTGTTATCATTTCCATAATAACAATCGATTAAAGACTTTTAGAATAGTATTCATTTTACCTTATGATTTTACTATCAAGTCACACTAGATGACATAAGGAAGAAAAAACTATTCAAGAAAGTTTTATTGTCATAAATAATATAATATTTCATAGATATGAAATCAAATGTCTCTTTATTAAATAATAAATGTAATGACATTGTATATCAATGATTGGACTAGAGCATAAAACTAACAACAGACTCGAAGCAAAACAGACGTTCACAGAAAGTTGAATACTATAAAATCACGGTAGGCATCCTAGACAGAGAGTAACAATAATTTCGAAACATATTCGAAAAATCATATCTGCTCTTATACCAATGAAGGGAATTGCATACCAGTTTAACTAATAAACAATATAATAAATGAGTTCGACTTACTAACCTTAATTACAGCGGAAGCTAGCAGCGGAGCAAGACCAATTTTTATGTTGGTCTTGCAAGAAAATCACGGTTGAGTTGTTAACGAGAGTACTCAGTTGTTTCACAATCTAAATGTCACACGTGATTTGCGCAGGACTCGGGGTCAAGAGGTCACGACCTCGCGCTCTCCCGTTGCGAGCTCTTTCTCTCTCATTTGGAGGTGGTGGTGTTGGTTGGAATGAAAGAACCCATCTTTCATTCCTTTATATAGGCCACCAAATGGGCTTGTGGGCCTAACGGACCCATTTCATTCTCAACTCAATTGGACTTCAAATTGATCTCGGTTCACGTCCCGATTCACACCTTGACTAACAGAGTTTGATTCTCCTCAATTGGGCTTGTCAATTGGTCTCAGTCCACGGTCTCGGTTAACACCTTGACCTACTGAGTTCGGTTCACCCGTCATAGGCGGACCGGTTTTTCCAACATTATTTATTACCCATTAATTTAATTTAATTTATTTATTGATAAGTCATTAATTTAATTTACTATGCCAAACTATTTTTATTTAATATGATCTTATTTTAATTTGTTGATCTTAATTTATATTTTTTACCTTTTGTTTCTTTAACATTTCAGTCCTCCATTTCTTTCTCTTTTCCATTTTTGAGCCATTTTAGCTATTGTTACCTATTTGTAGTCCTTTTTATACCCATTGTAATTAATGAGTTGAATGTTAAATAATTCAAAAGTATTTTTTAGTCTCATTTCACTTTTAACCTAGAGATTTATGTGTTAGGTATTTTTGTGCTTAAAAGACTGATTTCCGCATAAAGAGGTCTATAAGCTTTCAGCAAAAAAATTAGTTCTTTTCATTGGTTCTACTTCTTCTTTTATTTTTTTATTTTTTTATTTTTTTGCTCAGTGAATTATTGTTCACTAATTGAGATTATAAAACTTGTGCCAAAAGTTTGTAATATCAATAGATAAACTTAAAATAAACTAAAAGTAAACTTTTTATAAACCTTAGATTTTATATAGCATAATTAATTTTGTAAACATAAGATAATTTGTGTTTATTATAACAATAGATAAAAATTCATTTTGAATGTTTCCAGCTCCCACGCCAAAGTTTTGGGTGGCAATAATTCATACATAAAGTGAGTTATTACACACTTGTTTATAGTATAATCACTTTATATTTCAGAGGTTTGTACCAAAAGTCGGAAATATTAATAGATAAACTCAAATAAACTAAAAGTAAACTTTTCCTAAACCTTATACTGTATATAATATAATCAGTTTTGTAAACATAAGATAATATTTATTTACTATAATTATATATAAAAATTCATTTTGAATCTTTTTTCTCTCTCAATTTTAGGTGGCAATAGATTAATATATAAAATGAATTATTAACTCTAATTTATGCTTAATATGCTCATGCCAAAATTTTCTGATTTAATAGATAAACTCAAAATAAACTAAAAATAAATATTTTGGAAACCTTAGATTTTATATAGTATAATATTTTTTTGTAAACATAAGATAATTTTTATTTAGTATAATCTTATACTCCCTCTATCCCAAATTGATACTTTTCAAAAGAATTAATAAATGGTAGTTTTAGTAGTTAAAATCATTTAATTATATACAATTTTCTATTTATGCCATTTGACTAATTGTGTTGGTAATACATGAATTAGTTAAAAGAAAAATTTAATAAGGACAAACTTATAATTTTACTAATAATAAATATAAGAAAAAAAGGAAAGTGTGTCTGCTTTGGAATATCTAAAATAGAAAGTATTCCTATCAAATTGGGACGGAGGGAGTATAAAAATTCATTTTGAATTTTTTTTCTCCTTTGCTTTTGGTGGAAATAGATTAATATATAACGCGAATTATTATATACTATTTTGTATATAAGATGTTGTGTCAAAAATTTCTGATATTTACAAATAAACATAAAATAAATTGAAAGTAAACCTTTTTTAAACCTGAGATCTTATATAGTAATATATTTGTACATCAATGTCCTCCTACATAAATCTTAAAATAAATAAAAAATTAATATTTTGATAAAAATAATGATTATTTTTCTGCTATTTGTTTTTCAAAAAATGATTATTTTTAGACTAGTGTACATGCTTTACTAAAAATTCTTCTTTGACATTTTTTTTAATTTTTTTGCGAGAAATCAAATTCTCATGATTTTTTCCCAATTTCTTACAAAAAAATTTAAAAATGGCATTCTAAATAGTAGTCAAACAAGTCGTGGCATTTAAGATTTATTTTAAGCTTCTTTACATAAAAGTAGAATTTTCCCGTTTAGATACTCGTCATTGTCTCTTTCTAGGGGAAACTTCTACACAAATACCGGGAAAAAAAGTGAAAATATTTGTGAAAATACAATTTGCATGTTTGGTTTTATCTTAAAATATGTGATAATTCTCTACTTTTCTACTGTTTGCTATACAAATCTATTAACTTATAATCTATTTTTACTATCTGGCATTCGATATGCCAAAATTGAAAACCACGAGTTATGTTTTTTTTGCAAAATATTAGAAAAAAATATTTGCATCATATTAATTTTTTCCCTACCAAACATACAAAAGGATATGCAAAATATACCGAAAATAACACAAAAATATACTATTTAATAAATGTGTATTTTTTGCATACAAAATAGTCAACTGAAAAAAATTATATTTTTGAAAACATTTTCTAAGCTTTGTCTAGAACTTCCACAGAAAAAAATTAAAAAGAGAGTTGGAGAAGTAAAAAGAATTGGATGGAATAATTTTGTTTAAAGAGTTCAAAGTAGAAAGAGAGATAAGAAATAAAATTGTACAGTTTTGAGTTAACATTGATGTAATTTTATGGTCAAAATGATTAAAAACTAATTCTCTAAAGCGTTATAAATAACATAACAGCTCAGTCAAATCACTTGGCAAAAATGGTTATATATTTATAAACAAAGTATTTGTAAAACTTCGGCTGAACCCAGAATTGGCCCTTGAACTTTCAATTTTTTTCCCATTAGGACACTGAAATTCATTTTTCACTTATTGAATGCCTGAACTTTCAGAAACCTATCAATTAAAATAAAAATTAAACTATGTGAGGCACGTTGCACATAATGTCTATTAGAAGAGAATTAAACCACTTTTATGGGGGAGACATGTACGCCAAATCAGTTGCTGATTAAGCTTAAAATGCTTGGTTGGACTATTCTCGTCAAACCTACATCAACAAAACTAAAATCCAACCTACTATCTTCATCTTCAAAGTCACATCTACAAATCAAAAACCCTAACCTAAAATTTCCATCCCAAAAACGTTAACCAAGACCTCCTCCATCAAAGAGCCAAGCCATGCTGCCCCATACTTGCACTGAAATCTCCACTGCCACCACTAGAAAGTGCCAACAACCAAGCACCATGGGAGGAGATCTACTGCTCGACAATGCCATGGTGAAAAAACCCTTGTCTAGTTGCCTTTCATTAGTGAAAAATCCTCGCTCCTATCACGCTGGAGAGTAGCTTGTTCCCTTTTTCAGCATTATAGTCGCCACAATTACAATCCCATAGGTGTGTCGCCTTCTTTCGTCTAAGTATTTTTTATAGGGTTTGTTCGTGTTTTAGATTTTGAGGCTATGCGGATTGAAATAGTAAGAGGGAAGAAATTTTGAGGTTAAGAATAGTGGATGGTGAAGAAGTGATAGGAGACAAAAGAGAAGGCCTTATTTTGTAAGCCATTAGGAAGTAGCAGAAGTAAAGTTGTTTGGTTTTGTAAATGAAAGCAATTAAAGTTTTTGCAATAATTTCTGTCTCTTTAATTCTTTTTTTTTGGTCAACGTGTCTCTTTAATTCAGTTATTGACATATGAATTGTTTTAATTGGCTAGTTTCTCAAAATTTTATTGAGAATTTTGTTCCAATTAATAAGAAGAGTAGAATTGTGTTTGTGATTATTTTGAATGTCAGTAATAGTTTTGTCTTGGGCTTGTGAAATAATGATGGTTTGGTTAAGTTTACAACTAGATTGTGAGCCTGCGCTGGCACAAGTACAGACATAAATTAATTTCAAATGTCAAATAGTTTGATGGATAATATAGATTTAGGTTTTAAAACTCAAAAAAATTATCTAATTTAACATTCGATATACAACATCTTCTCTAACTGAAATTCTATAAATTGAGTGAATAATTTATTTTTAGAGCATTAGATATTGAAAATTCCGAATTAAATTGATAATGATTACCACAACTATCTAAATTAATTATCTAAAAATTATTATTTAAAATTCTACAATAAAATGATAATTTAAAACTATAAATTCTTAAAATTATAAAAATTAAATAAATAACTAAAAATGACTCTTAGACTTTCATTATTTATTAATCTACTAAAATTTTAATAAATTTATCATTAATAAAATTAATGCAACTATAAATAACAAGTAATGTTTATTAAACTCACATTAAAATATCAAAAGGCCATACATATGTCAATCAAGTAACAATTCTCACAGAATCCTCTCAAGTAAGAAAATATTATTTATCAACAACATAAGCATACACATAGATAATTTTTTAACTTACTTATTGTCTGGAACATTATAGTGTATATGATTTGTGAAATAATTGTAGTTTGGTTAAGTTTACTTTAGGTTTTTTAGGTTGATATTGAATATATGTCATGTCACCTTGTATGTGATTGAACGAATGCCATTTGATGACATGGCTTCCAGCTATTCCATTTAATTGGGTTTAATTGGCAGGTTCTTAAAAGCCCGGGTATTTCAATAGATGAAAAATAAAGGTTAGGGGCCTAATGGGAAAAGTATAGCAAGTTCGGGGCTAATTTGTGGTTCTGCCAAAAATTGAAATAAACAAGTAATGATTTTGTGATAATATTTGTCAAATTTTTCGGTCTCTCTCTCTCTCAATTTATGAGAGGATAGAGCGAGGAAAAGATTGGCAAAAAAAAAAGAACGAGGAAAAGGGGATAGAAGGAAGGAGAGCATTTCTGTTAAGATTAAAATAATATGTTTTTTTTTCTATATAAGTAACAGGCAGGGACGGCTAGAACGTCAACGATATTGGGGCAAACCAAAATAAATATATTTCTAGATATTTTGCTAGGATTGACTGAAGTGAATTTTTTTTAACAAAATATATGTCGATAGTAGAGTATAATAAAGTTATATTAAAAATAATTAAAAATATAAATACAAATACAAATCAAGCTACACTTATATTTATGGTGCGAGATAATTGATTTTTACGACCATCTATATTTTGGAAAAGCTGCAAAATGGAGTTTTTGTTAATAGTTGCAAATATCTCATTCTCGATGTATACTACCAACCTATCATTTAACTATTTATCTCTCATTTTATTTCGCAAGTGCGTCTTCACAGTTTTCATATCAGAAAACACTCTTTCAACAAATATGGTAACAACAAGTCTGTTAATCCAATCTGACGATTATCAATTGGAGTTGATGTGCGAAACAATAGACATATTATATAGAAGGATTTTTCTTCAAAATAAATAATTTTTAACTATTAAACAATTATCAATTTGGAATTAATGTTTGATATTTCGATTTAGCATAAATGCATGCATATTTTCATTTCCTTTTTGCTGACGCATGCCATTTGGCCTCAAGTTTATATATAGTGATGTCATGGCTTGCCACGTTACGATGTATGCTTGGAGATGTCTTCTTAAAAATTAAAGGTTATTCCATTAGCTAACATGACACCGTCTTGGACTTAGCAAGTCTTAAACGACGCCGTTTTTTACTTTGTTATAGTCTTCATTCTCTTATGGTCTTTCTCTCGTTTCACACTGGTCACTACCCCCAACTTCCTGTCTTCTTCTTCCACCGAAGCCTTCTCACCTCCACCATCAATACAGCCCAGCTAGCCAAAATCACCTCCATCAAGCCATAACAATCACGCACATATATGTCTATCACCTTCTTCAACTCTCGCCTAGCAAAAACAACACCACCGCCACAATCACCACAAAAAACCTCCATTATAGATCCCAGGCCAGGGTAGGGCGGGGGTATAGAGGTACCCCCGCTGCCGGTGGGGGCAGCCTACCACACCTGCCCCCACCTGGTTCCGTCTCTGGTAATAGGCGGAAGTTAAATTTACAAAAAAATATATTTTTTTAAATCAAAATAGCAAATCACAAAAAATAGGACGTGTTTGTCTTGTAGAATATATAGTATTTTTTATAAATTTTATTAAAAAACTATTATCTTTATATTTTTCATTGTTTACGCATTATTAATTAATAACACTTACAATAAAAAAATTATATAGAATATATTATATATAAGTGCGTCAAATAAGTTTAAAATATATAAAAACTGCTCGTCCTCCCAAACAAGCCCTTGAACTGTTGGAAGAGTTCTTTGGGGAAACAAAGTCTGCACTCTGCAGTTAGAATTGTAGCATGAGCAGAGGGTTTCGAACAAAAAAAAAAACACAAAGGAAGAGAGTATTGAGTAGAGGATGATTAAGTAATGAGGCAGACAACTGTGGATAATAATTTTGTTTCTGAGAAAGATTCAGAAACACGTCAATGACAGTAAATATTTTTGTCAGATTAGTTCACAAAAGTGTTATGGGTGTAAATGAGCCGAGCCATTTGCGAGAAGCTCGATTAAATAAAAGTTCGTTCATGACTTAGCTCGATAATAAATGAGCTGAATTTGAACAAAATTTTAGGTTTGTTTTAATAAACGAGCAGAATTTGAACATCCAAAAACTCAGCTCGAAAGCTCGTGAACAAACTCGTTTATAGGTTCGTAATCAAGCTCATTTGTAGGCTCGTTTATATATATATATGTGTGTGTGTGTTAAACTAAATTATAAAAAATATGTTTATATTTGAAATAATATTTAATATTTGGATCACATCAACAAAAGTTTAAATTTACACTAATTGATCGTGTCTATAAAAGTCTAAACATACTCGCATAAGATGATCTAATATTATATTAAACTTGTGAAACAAATTGAAATTTCTAATGGTTTTTGGTTCAATTACATGCTCAATATGATTTTATTGAACTAACCTAAATTTGATTATATTATTTTTAGAGCTGTTTTTAAAGTTGAACTAGCAAATCTCATCCACAAATTTATTTGAGTCTTTGTTGATCCATGTTCGAAAAGCTCGTGAGCTCGCGAGCCTTGTGACGAGTCAATGTTGAACAAGATTTTGAGCTCGAGTTCAAGCTCAAACTCGATAGATTTTAGACGAGCTGAACTTGAATACTCCAAACCTCAGCTCGACTAGGCTCAAATCCAACCCTAGTTGTTGTAAAATAAAATCCTACCAAACCTTTTAGTCTTCTACCCAAAAAAAAAACACATAAATGCCACTTAATTGAGCACATAAATATCTTTCCTTATCATTTTAGAAGAAAAGATGGAAATCACTATTACAGATCTTTTTTTTAAATGAAACTAGGCCGAACCCATAAATAGCCCCTGAATTTGTAATTTTTTTTCTTAAATTTTTTAATTTTATAATCTTTCTAATGAGCCATTAAACTTATCAATTTCATCCTATTAAGGACAAATTCGTTAAATTGGCTACATCAGCTAACGGTATTAGGAAAAGTTGAGGCTAAACCCATAAGTAAGTCCTCCAACTTGTAATTTATTTTCTCTCAAGCCCTCCCCGTACACACATATATTTAATTATTTTGTTTATTCTTTCAACAAAAAATATATTTGACAACATATAAATATTAAACATAAATATTTTGATATATTTAATAACATATAAATATTAATTATTATTTCACTTATTCTTTCAAAAATATATATTTTGATATATTTAATAATATATAAATATTAAACATAAATATTTTTTAATATAATAATTAAAATAAATATAAATATAAATATTAAACATAAATATTTTTTTATTTTTTTCATACTTTATTATATTTTACTATACTTTTATAAAAACAATAGTAATAAAATTTAATTATAATTAGTCAATATATTGATTGATTAAATATACAAATATATTGTAGTCGCAACGCCAAAAAATGTCATTACAAATGGTACTAGGTTAGACTCATGGTGTGGACACTGTAGCAACAGAAAAAAATGGCACTGCAAATGGCACTGAGTTGGACTCTACACCCAACGTCATTTTCAACTTTTTGCGCCAATTTAGCGTGCGTTGGAGACGCCCTAAAAACGTTATCCTACATGTCTCATTTAACGGATTTGGCCTTAACAGGATGAAATTTATAACCCAGAGCCATTTTTGGGCGTTGCTACAATATATTTGTATATTTAATTAATAAATATATTTACTAATTATAATTAAATTTTATTACTATTTTTTTGTAAAATTATAGTAAAATATAATAAAATAAAAAATACAAGGCACAAGATCTACAAATTTAAAATATAAACACATTCATATCAATGTAATTTAATATAAATAAAAATATTCTATCATAGTAAAATTGAATTTACAATTAAAATATATCAAAATATTTTTTTGAAAGAATAAGTGAAATAATAATTAATATTTATATTTTATTAAATATATCAAAATATTTATGTTTAATATTTATATGTTATCAAATATATTTTTTGTTGAAAGAATAAGCGAAATAATTAAATATATGTGTGTACAGGAAGGGCTTAAAGGAAAATAAATTACAAGTTGGAAGGCTTACTTATGGGTTCAGCCTCAACTTTTCCTAACACTGTTAGCTGACGTGACCAATTTAACGAAGCTATCCTTAATAGGGTGAAATTGACAAGTTTATGGACTTGTTAGGAAGATTATAAGATTAAGGGGCTTAAGGGAAAAAAGTTACAAGTTCAGGGGGATATTTATGGGTTTGGCCAATGAAACTATAGTTAGAATTCATTGATGTATAATTTTAGTACAAAAAGCCATACAAAGACCATGTAAAGGGCTAAATAAGCCAACATATCTGCATCAATATAAGTAGATTGAACAAGATAACATAAACCAGTAATACAACAATAATCTAACACAGATCTAAAAATAAAAGTCTGGAGCTTGAAGCAGATCTGGATCGGGCTTCGAACGCGATTGCGTGGAACCTTCGTCTATCCGATCTGGACCGCTCATTATCGAAATTGTCGTCTCTCACCAATAGCCACCCACCTTCACCAATCATGCCAGATAAACCACTCACCACCACAAAATAGTTGTCCACTACCAGAAATAGTTCACCATCGGCGTCAACCACCAGCAACGAGCCACCACCTGCAGCAACAACAAAGCCTCACTTCTCCACCATAGCCGACCTCAACCAGGAATAACCAGGTCCCCGACCCCTCCCCCGTCGGCCTCCAAATCTAGGAAGGAAAGACATGCAACTCTCAGATCCAGAGTCTCCACCAGTAGGAACGTCAACCTTCATCAGCAACTATCCTCCACTGGCAGCAGCAACGCAAACACCCACCACCACCCATGAAAGTGGAACGTCGTCGACCGGATCTCTCCAAGTCACAGCCACATCAAGGCTGGATTTCAAAAACAAACAACTATTGAACCAAAGGTGGTTAACATTTTGATCCTCTTATGTTTTGATGATGAACAAAAATTGGTAAATAAGATACCAAAGTACAATGTTCAATGAGATGACCAAAGGATACAATTGTTGGAATAAAAGAAGTGTTACTCGAGTAATATTGATACTCACTCGAGGACAATAAGTTCCAGAGGTATGAGAAAGTGAAACTTTCACTCGAACAACCTAGAAGTCACTTGAGCAAGAAGAAAACCCAGAAACATCACTAAAGGAGTACTTACTTGAGTAAGAAATAAAGTTACTCGAGTAATCGAAGAATCAGATGCGAATCAGGTCAAAAATCCTGCTCACTCGAGTAGAAAATATTATTATTTGATTAAGTCACATATGGCAAGAAATCAAGCATCAAATGTACTCCAACGGCTAGATTATCAATCACAACGATCATATGAGCAAGAAAGGTTATAAATAGATGAAGAAAAGGCACATAAAGTATGGACAATCATGCGCTTTCAAGTCTCAAATATTTAGATCAATCCATAAACCCCAAAACACCAAAACCAAGCTAGAGAGCATATTGCAAGCATCAAGTTTATACTCTTATTTCTAGCATAAAGCTTCTACTTGTATTTATTCATAAACACTTTGGTCATGGGAAATGTTTGTTTTGAGCCTTAGAAAACAACATTGTAAGGGCTTTAAAGGAGTGAGCCTTGAGAGAAATCAACATTGGTTTATTCTTGAACCGGAATCAAGTATTGTAAGAGTTCTCACTTAGCTTGAAAGTGAAGGTGGCTTTGGAGGCGTTGAGCCGGGAATCAACCTCTTTGTAAGGCTTTGTTGGATTGAGCCGAAATCAATCATCTTTATAATGAAAAACCTAAATGAGACTTAGGTAGTGGATATAGGCAAGGTTGGTTGAACCACTATAAATCATTGTGTTCAATTTTCTCTCTTCTCAACTCTCATAACTCCACAAAAGCAAGACCGAATCATTTCCAGCAACAACCCATCGGAGAGATGCCACAAACACTCCTCTTCCACACATTTCCAAATATGGACCTTCCATCTTCATCCCTGCCATCCATTCTCGTTGGCAACAAAGATCCTACCTAGACCAGCCTCACCCACCATCGGCCAAGGAGACCGACAATGGGGAATGGAGAGGAGGCCACGAAGAACAAACCAAATAGACATCGTTGAAGAAGCTCTGGTGTGAATGGGGAAATTTTGAGAGAGAGGAAAAAGGTTGTAGATCAAGGAAGAACCAAAGAAAAACTCCACACAAGGGAGAAAGGCTCCACAGAGGGAGAAAAGTTGTAACTTTCTTGTTCCACTATTACAGATCATTAGAGCATTAGAAATGGACTCTACAAATGTAAGATTTTTTTAAATTAAGAATTTTTTTATTTTATTTGCTCCCACTGGTAATTAAATTTCTCGGTGTTGAATTTAACTCTAATATCAATGAGTTATGCATTAAAAATCTTTTATGATTTATCCTTAGATATAATTGATAGATGATTTTTACTTTATATATTTAGAGAGTCAAAACTTACTATTTTCCTTACTATATTAATGAAAATCAAGTTTCTATTTCATTTTAACATTATTTTTGTCCAATATACGATTTTTATAACATTTCTTTACATTACAAAAAAAAGTTAAACTTTAAATAGTAGCATTTGAGAAACTCTTGGATTTTTAGTTAATAAATCTTGAAATTCTCTTTATTTATATAAAAAATATTCTTTAAAATAAAGAGAATCATAAAATATCTGTAAACTCACATCCTGCTTGTGCAAAACCCTTTATTATAAAAAATTATTCTACAAAGTACAATTTAAATCCACTCTTTATATTTTATAAGTAAATAAAGATTGAATTTTGTTTCTAATTTTAGAGTCTATGTTCACTCTCTGTTTTAATTGTTATTGATGAAATTATATATATATACTTTTATATATATATATATATATATATATATAAAGGAGAACGAAGAAAAAAAGAGGGAAAAAGTTAAGAATTAAATATTGAAGGTATCCTATGAACAAACATGTAACGAATGAATTAAATAAACGGTTCGAAGTACTAACTTTGTAGATGCAACGCAACGAAGAATATCAGTAGAATTTTGTTGTATACTAGTTTAACAAACAAACAACGATCTTGTTAGGATAAGAATGCAAGACTATCGATGAGATATCTCTCTCTATGATGGAGGTCGATGGCCTCTGCTTTCTGTAGAGAGGTAGTGTTGTGTTTTGCGTGGCTTTGTGATAGTGTGACTAACGCTAGTGTGACTTGCACTCTTTATAGTTATGTATCTTCCATTTTAATGTAAAGACCATATGCATGAGCTTCCTACATAATAAGTCCATCTATCTTACTTATTCAATCAGAGCTTACTATAACTGAATTGGACCCATGGGTAAATCATTCATAAATTGATTAAAGTGGGTTTGATTAGTTAATCTATCATGTGTGACCACTTTTTTCCAATAGATACTTTATAAGAATTTTTTTTGGCCATCACTTTATAAGAATTAACGAGTTTAAAAAGTACCATTCAAGATCATCTTCATTTTCAACATTTAAAAATGCATTTGATTTTTATGGAAATTACTCTTTTAAATATATGGTATTATTGACAAAAGAATATAGCAAATAGAATATTTTTCTTAAAGAACTATTTTTATAATTAAAAACTCTAGTGTGAATTATCTATAAGCTCCAAATGTTTAATTGATGCATGATTTCATCCCTCCACTTTGAAATGCATTATTTCATCCCTCAACTCCAACGCCCGTAAGTCAAAAATTTTCATTACAGAAAATGCATGCTCTGTCATTGTAACAATGACAGAAAAAGTTAGTATAAGCCAAATTAATCAGATAATCAATAATAAAATATGTTATTGACTTATTTGATTTCATTAACACTTCACATAAACTTGAAATAATTGATACTTCTTGTCAATTAGAATTATTATTATCAACATCAAGTTTGAACAGTTTTAGTTAAACTAGATGGAGTTTCTCTTATTTTTAGGAATCTTTTAGAAAGAAGTTGCTAACTGCAAATATTACCAAAAATGAAATGACTTATAACCATTTAAAGAATTCAAAATCATGCTAATAAGAATAAGAATTTCTACTTCATCTTATTTGAAACGACTGCTCATTTCATGCAATTGTGATTTTATAGTGGCAAAAGCATTTAGAAAATGATGCTCCATTGTAATTAGGTTGATTTATAATATCTGAAGCTTTCATATCAGGATATCAATCTCGTATTCATCAGGAAAACATTTCACTTTGTCTAGTAAAATATTCCATCTCTAGCGGCCTTAAAGAAATTAACAGACTTTAATGAATTTAAAGTTAAATAGATATGAATTCTTGATTAATTTAATTTTATCAATATTGTGATGGATATAAATATAATGATTGTTTTAAGGAGATCTATTTCTTTAGTGTGTGTCTGATTTTGAGATTAAAACTGTATTGAAATTATAAAATTGTGTTTTAAAATCGATAATAGTTTTTAAGTGTTTGGTGATGCGCAATTACAATATCCGCTCAAAACACCATTTTAGAAAAATTAAGATATCTTACTTTTTTTCATCACATAAAATTAAAACTGCTCACCATACTTTTTAATCACCAACACAGTTTTAGCCAAACAATCTTTCATATTTATAAGAACACTTTTATAATACATTATTTATGATCTAAAAACACTTCTCACTTTTTCAAATAACAACACCTAACAAAGCTTTAAAGTTTTTAATGGACTATATTTTTGTGAATAACATCGATTTATAGAAATGAAAATTTCCACAATCTACCAAATGAAGAGCACTCTTGTGGGTGGGCGCTCCGAATATTTTATTGGGTGTATTTTTTTAGCGGGTGTCGTGGTGAGTAAATCTCAGTTGCTACCAAGCAAACGACATGTCACAGCAGGGACTAATTATCTGCATAGTCATGCGCAGTAGGAAGGTATCCACTATCGACAGCCACCGACTCTCCTCTCTCCAGAAAAAAAAAAAGGACCACTCTTGTGGGAGCCAATAAATATAACTTTGGGGATGACTAACCGTAATTTCATCTTTCCACCAATATTATAATTTTTTTTTAGAAGCACACAGATATTCAATTAAAAAAAAGGCACACACATGCCAAAAATATGTCAAAGATGACAATACCAAATAAAATATTAACAAATAACACATTTTGATTTTGTATTGACTGCACGTAGACAACACATTTTGACCAGTTAAAAGTGAATACAAACTGAAAATAACATGAGTATAAACTCAGTACAATAATAAAATAATAACAAAATGAGAACAAACATTAATAAAAATGAGTATAAGTTAAAATAATATTATAAGTACAAATAAAAATAAAGTGAGTATAAATATTTTAATTTTTTTCTTTATTATTTGATAAAATTATAAATACAAATTAAAATAAACTAAGAACAAATTTAGTATAAATATTTTTTTATTATTCAATAAAATTATGAGTACAAAAAATGAGAACAAAATAAATATAAAAAAAAATATAAAATGAGTACATACAAAAACAATAGACCTAAAATAACACATGAGCTACTACAAGCAACATTTTTACGATCATTCTAATAATCAATTAAGAACATAAAAGGATTCCACAGAAAAATCCTCCCAAACACCAGTCCTAATCTCACTAAATCAGTTGAGCAATTTGCAACTTTCTGCAATATCATCTGAAATTGCATTTGGATGAACTTAACAGATTTACTTTCTGCAGTTTTAAGACCAGATTTACTATCTCCAACCACGTCGTAATAGAGCTTGATACCCATGCCATCGTGAATCGCGTAGTCCTTGAGGGTAATATGGTCATTATAGATATTGTAGCACTTCTGGATCCGAATCTTGTCAGCTCAGGTATTGGTCTAAGCTGCCACTAGCTTCTTTAGGTCTCCAATTGTGTCATCGTCGTTGCACTTCACTCTTACCTTCTTTCCCAACCGATCGTTCAACACCCCCTCCAACATCCTTCTCTTTTTTCTTCAACTACAACGAATTGAAACAACCGATCCAACCCCTAACTCTAGACCCAAAAGAAGTCAACTTTTTGTAGGGAATGTTTCTGAGATAGAGGAATGATGGATGAGAACGACAGTGAAGAGAGTGAGCAGTGGTGGAGGACTGGACTAGCGGCGGAGAGAATGATGAAGAGAGAGAGGGAACAAAGGTAGAGAACAGAGAGAGGACTGACCCAGTGAGAAGGAAACGAAGATAGAGAAATAAAAAAGAGAAGTGTACAAATATTATTTCATTTGCAAAAATGTAAAATGTGGTTGTTTCCTAACGAAGAACGTAATCCCTTCGTTACAAAAGGGAAATGAAAATGTAAAAAAGAATTGGCCGATGTAATTTCCTCTATTTTTTTAAATGTTGGGGTTGAAATAGCCTGTCCTTGAGAAAAAAATCAATATTAATAATAATTAAACAATTTTTTTATCATCACCCAAAATATTGAAAGTGAAGGAATCATATACCGGTTTAATTAATAAAAAGTATAATAAATAGATTCGACTTATTAACTTCGATTCCAACGGAAGTTTGCAGCGGAGCAGAACCAGTTATATGTTGGTTTTGCGAGCAAACTACAGTTGAAATGTTAACGGGAGTGCTCAGTTGTTTCACAGTCTAGATGACACACGTGATATGTGCTGTACTCGGGACAAGAGACCGAACATCTCTCTCCCGATTGAGAACTCTTTCTCTTTCTTTGTGTGTGTGTTGGTGTTAGTGAGAATGGAAGGAGCAAAGCTCCTTTTATAACCTTCCAATTGGGCTTGTCAATTGGCCTCGATTCACGTCCCGATTCAATCCTTGATTAACCGAGTTTGATTCTCCTCAATTGAACTTTTCAATTGGTCTCGGCCCACGGTCTTGGTTCACACCTCGACCGACCGAGTTCGGTTCACCCGTCATGGGCGGACCACTTTTTCCAACATCTCCCGCTCGCACATGACGGTACATTAACTTGTCATGTATCATGATGAAACTAATTCCAATCATGATGAAGATCTCATGTCATACAGGCAAATAGATCGTGCGACCAACATACTATGAGAGCGTAATTGTTATACGCCTGTTAGGGTTATATAATAGCTCATATCTCAATCCTACTAGAAGGCATCTCCTAAAGACCAGCTCCATTATGCCAAAGTGTATGCAACAACAACACAAACTGCTGGAAATGTATGCCTTCCACTAGTTCGTAACCACACAATCGCTGCTTTTGAACTACTCGATCTCACGAAAGCTTTACTCATAGTTCACACATCATGTGACATGCTACATGAGAGTCGACTAAGCAAACTTTTGAGACTAGAGCAAATGCATTTAGAAACAAACTTTCCCTCTTACACCAGATAATCCACATAGCTAAGTTTACTTTCCCAGCTTGACATGCTTGGTCGAATTAATAATGACCATTAACGGCAAGTTAGAGTAGACAAACTTAACTACATGATTTGAATGTGTTAAGGGTTCTAAGGGTAGGTAGTACTGAGAACCGCATGTTCATGGTAGGGTCTCACACTAGAAAAAGTGAGATCGTTTATCAATCTTTTTCATACCTATGGTCGTGTATATAACACACATGGTATGATCATGTGTTGTGGTATTATTTCCTTCCATTGGAGGAGCG